>CAJPEV010001803.1:0-57069 GCA_905338385.1 Darwinula stevensoni | reverse complement strand
AACAAAAAAATTGCTAATTAGCCCGTGTGTATAGGGTAAGTTATGTGTGCAGGGTGTTTCGGGTCACTGGGCCGCCTAGGAGGAGAAGCGACTACGCACAGACACTTACGCTCATTAGTAAGGTAGATGCATTGACGTTTGGAAACTGTTCCCGCTGTTCATTGGTTATCTGGGAAATCTGATGCTGGATCTCTTTGAAAACATGCATCCTCAGATGCTATACGCCTGCATTAGCTTCCTGCGTTCGTCAGAAGCAAATTTGAAGATTTTAAGCTCTATTGGTATAAAGGAATGCACGGAAGGAGCGGGACATGCGGTAATCTCACATCAAGAATCCCCATCTACGATGCTGCCAGAATTTCGGGGACAGGAATTTGTTCGAAAGGGCCTAGGGTCAACTAAAGCCTCCATCATCTCCTTCTACAACGCCTCCTAACTAAATCATGGAGGAACCTGTCTGCAATTTGGAAGTATTACAAATGGAAGCAGTTGCACGACGACTTACTAAGGCGAGATTATGCGATAGAGTGCCTTGCAATACGACCCGTCCTAGTGCTGCATCATTTTCAGTATTACTCGGATGTACTACTCCTGACTTCTTTCTCTTCGAGAGAAGTCTCCCTAATATGCAAAAATGGACGACGCTCTTTATGATATTTAATCAAGTACTCCCTCTGTACCATGACGCCTGAAGTCCTTAAGTCTTCCTTAAGAATACCTTAAGAAGTAAGCACTCCTGATGTCGGTGTAGCCGAAATACATATTTTGATGGATACCCATCATCTCAGTGATGACACGATGGTTGATTCGTGGTGTGACCCAAACAATTTTGACTTTATATCACACGACGGAAGTAACTCACCCGCTAAATTGATGGATCCAGTCCCCAGTACAAGGACCTCAAGAATGGGACGGAATGAGGATTCTGGCAATGTTACGATTGCATTGGATCGGAGATCGAGCACTGTGCTGGATATGAGACCTGAAATGGAATTGGAATGTTTGTTGTACTGCCAAAGCCTGTGAAAAATTTTCTGACCTCTCGTTAGATTTCATAAGACATTGGAAAAGAAACTCTTGAAGGCTGATGACTGATGGCTGTGGAAATGAATACCTGCTATCGCCCCCGGTTCGAGACTGGAGATGCTGTTGAGGTCAAGGGCCACGTATTCTAAGGCATCACTGTAAAATGCCAAGGACCCAGTTGCCAAAGTCGGTCCCAAGTTGCAAGAAATGCACCAAAATTCGACTAATTTGTCCAAAGTCTGAAAGAATCCATCTGGAAATTGGGTAATTGGATTCCCATCTGTAAGAAAAATTTTAATCGTTGGTTTCAGCAGCATAGCATGCCGAAAAAACATTAACTAGAGCCAAACATGCCTTCCTAGAATTTCCATGCATTTTTTGGCCCTGCTTTGATTCAATATCATTGACATGTGTGCGACAAGTGAAAGCAGGGAGACCGTAGGAATGGTGCTTGTGGCAGTAATATATGATCCGGTTGAGATTTTTAAATTCTTTGGAATGTATCATATTTGTGAAGCCTCCAAATATTTGAGTTGCTTATACCCGGGCAATTGGACGTGTGGCACGAGCTTTATAGTGAAACTCAGACGACTGGTAATTGAGTGTGGTTGGTAGGAAGTTCTTTTCCTGCTTCTTTCATGCTGATTTTTTTTTACCCCTGATGGGTAACTTACAAATCGTTGCCAAAAATAGGCGTTTATAAATTCTTAATAATCTCAGGTGGGCGAGATTGGGCCATGAATACGATACTTTTTGGTAGAGACATATATTTTCGACGTATATTTTTTTTAACCTATTGTATCCAAGACTGAAATAATTATTATATTGGAGTCTGCTGCACTAAATCAAGCTACACTAAGCATGTTTCACATATCCTAGGAGGAATTTCCGACATTAAGTGCCAACATATTTATTTAAATTTGAACATTACAAGAAAGTACCTAAAAACCTCAACCATTTCCTTTACAAAAAAGTATTCTCACCTAAAGACTTGCTTTCAGGAATATAAATTGCCAGCGATTACCAAGCTGGAAGTAAAAGTCAGTGATAGTAAAAGCCCATCCTCGAAAATGCTAGCGGATCAGTCATATAGGCAAAACAATTGTACTCACTCATTTTCAGCATGATCAGGTTTGGAGTGGACCATCCTCCTTTTAGAGAAGTTATGTTATTATCATACAAGAATAACTTCTCGAGACTGGCGCTTTCGATGGCGGGGACATTAGTCATGCTATTGTTTCGTAAGTCCAAGAACTGAAGGACCGCAAATTGGGGCAGGATCTCCCACGGTAACCTCTGGAGGGAGCTGCTCATGATCCTCAGCATGCGGAGATCATTCAGGGACGAATGCATGAACGTGGGGTGGACGGTCTCCATGATCGTCCGGTCGATGAAAACCCGTTGGAAGGAGATATCTCCGAACACGCCAGAAGGGAGCTCGTCCACCGCTTTGTTGTCATACATAACGAATTGCCTGCAACCAAAGAGAATAGGAAGAATGAAACTCTCCCGGCTTCCACGCTTATCTCTGCTCCAAACTGAAATCGATTCCCCCGAGGATTCTCTCAAGGATAGAGTCCGGTTCTCTTTGATTTACAATAAAATTGTTACACTTCACTACAACAGTAAAGCACTACAACATCAGTTAACTAAGTTTAAAAAGTTTTTACTTTTATTTTGCTTTCAATGGCGTCCATCATGGAGGTACTGGATGACTATTCATAATGCATTGCCTAATGTACCTTGAATTGAGAAATAATCCGAAGCGATTCTACTTCAAACCTGAAACATCTGTTTGTAGTTCCAACCATATTATTATACTATAAATGGAAACATCCACTCCTCCCATTTAAAAAAAAAGCCGTGCGTTTCAGAGGAAATTAAAACGCTCTCATGGCGTTGGTCGTAGCTCCTGTGACGGTCAGCTTTTCGGCTTGCCGTCTGAAAATCGAGGGACCGACATGGTTTGTTAGTTTTCGGTTTATGGAAACGCGAAGGAATTCTTAGGAACGATCGGTAGGAGCCTTGTCACCTTGCATCATCGGGAATGAGACGTGTAGAGGCAGACTATACAGTAGTGGGTTCCGTCAATTAGTATGGCGGCTGCCCTAGCGAGAGGGCAGCATATTGTTCCAAAGACCGTCGCTTGGGACTTGGATTAAATCGACTTTAATGACTTCAGTGAGACTAACATTGATTATGGATATGTAATGTAGGAAGGTTTCTTTGGTGTTTCGTCTTCTCTCCCCTCAATAGAACTCGACAGCGATGATTCTCCTTAACCCAATAATCAACTTCCTTGTATCATCTCAGTTGGAATAACACTCCAGCAAGTTAACTTGGAACTCTCGATCTCCCATATTACAATTTAATCACTAATCTAATCTTATCACTTCCGGGAAATAATTTTAGATGGCCTGACTAATATTTTGCAAATCACGTTGTCGGGATATTCCTATCGACGATGTTGCTTCAGATGAATTGTACCACTTCAAAACATGCACAAGTAAAATGAGATGTATCGTACTAATAAGATTCCGATAGAGTACAAATGATGGATTTGCTGACTAACGAGATCAGAGTGAAGGGCCACGTGGCGTCGTGGAAGGCGGAGGCGATGTCTTCGCTCGTCGGCGCCCCCGAACAGTCGACGAAGATTTCGTCGTACTCCTCGAAGTGGATGCAGATGCAAGGGGTGATGTCTCCCGGGGCAGGGCAAGGGGTCTGCCCCCTTATCCCGAGGATCACGGAAAAGAGGAAGGAGAGTGGAAGGGGAGAGGAGGACCGCATTGTCAAAGTCGTGGGTCGATCTGTCGACTGAGGGGATGTAGATAGAAAAGAAAATGCGTTGGATTGCATTCCCAAGGCTCGTCTTATCGCGAGAGTCATGTGTCTTGTTTCCCATAGGCGAGAATACACTAGTGTCAGGGGCAAACTCCGGAGAATGACGAAAGATCCTGTTCAGCAGAAAAAAAATTGTCAAGAGGCGAATAACTTAACTCACGACACACACGAAGCAATTTGAACTATAGCTCGCCTTTGACGTATTTGCTTCTGACGGTAATTATTAGTTTGATGATTTTTCAAATAAGGTTTTCACGTCGTCGTTTGCGATGTCTTCGGAAATAATATGGGAACCCCCGTATCTTGGACTTCGTTTACAGTAGAGACCTCACAATATTAGCTCCTCCTTATTCTCTCCGGGATCTGGATCCATACCAAATGCCATGTTACAATATTTTCGAGCATTGTTCATTGGCACATTCGACTTGAAATAATCCACCTGGAAATTGTGGAACGGACGTTGTGAGGCTGAGATAGAAGTTGACAAAGAACCTATTCCACTTATCAGCTGCCAGATGCCTTCGCTTGTCTACCTTATTGTTGTTTCTCCCATGCACGAAACTATTCTCCTACAGAAAATAATGAGGCTTTTTTCTAAATCACATAGTATGTGCTGGATATTATAATTAATCGATTCCCTATATGTTGGGTAATAGAAGATTAAATGAAGCTCACCCATAATGACAATTTCTGTTGGTTTTGGTATCTAACCATTATCACTAATTTATTTCACTTAGTTTACTTTCTGATAGCCTTTAGCATTGCCGAAACACTCCTGGGTATACATTCAATCGTCCTGACACGCTCTGCTTTCTTAATAATGATCTATTTGACTTGGACTCGCGGCCACAACTCGCGCATGCGCCGGGACCTGGTCTCATGTGCGTTCAGGTGCCCCTTAAATTGATCCCTCAAGTTATTGATGGGATTCGGGAAAGGTGATTGTGACAGACAATTCATGATTTTCTCCATTTTTGTTGCGAGCTAACTGTAATGATATTGAGCTGGGTGCCTTGGATCATTGTCCTTTTGGAAAATGATTTCATCTATATCGACCTGGCAGTAGTTTATGGTTCCAATGAAATTCTCTTCGAGGATGCGCCAGTAGAGTCAAGCTTTTAATTCACCATCTATTCCGCACAGATTCTTGACTTCTGGTCGTCTTGCATCCCCAAACCATCAGAAATCCACTACTATATTTGACGGTGGGTTAGACGAGTCGAAGTTGAATTGGTGCTTCCGCCTGTTTCCAGTACCGTTTCAGTCCAAATCAGTTGATCTCACCAGATCAAATGGCGCATTCACAACGGTCTACAATACAATCTACACAAGAGTAATTTCAAGTCAAGTCTTCATGGGCCTTGGCGGAAGCATAAGATTCTTGACCTTGGGTGCAGCATTGAATTCACCCTCATGTATAACGTTCAGCAATTGGGAGCTGCAATTGGTGTTCCAGGCTGCTATCAGACTTCAGCGCCTTGTTGCATCTGTGGCAACCGCACCAATTTATTTATCTTGCAATTAATGTTTTTATTTTGCGGGATGAATTCACGGGGGAAGAGTTTCTTATTTACCTACATTGGACGATAAGATTCCTAAATTTTCATAAATCCACAACTCGTCCTGTTAAATGGTACAAAATGCATTAATTCCATATGGCTCATCAAACATGGGCCGATAGAGTGATTTATTGAGGAGCGAGACACGAATTGAGGCGTAATAGGAAACAAGACTGAACTTCTCTTCGCCCGTGACCTTCGGTTACTCAGCATGCAGTAAACCAATAGACTAGCAGCTTGTTCCTATTTAAATATATGAAACATTGCTACCTGAAGATAATAATGAGTCTCAGATACCATGTCTTGTTGGAGAGGTATGGCAGCACAATGTCAAAAGTAGGAAACATTGGAGCAGTTTATGTCTTCACTGGAAATAGGCATCTTTCAAATAACTCAGTTGTCAAGTTCTAACCCTCTTTAATGGAGATCCTTAAGGAGTAAGGAGATGCCAGTGCACAAGAGCTCCGTATATGAATCATGGGTACGCATGATTTTTCAGGGAATCACTAAAAGATTTTGCCGCCGAAGGGTAGGCAAATAAGTAGTTGCACTGAGGAACGAGGTTGTTAACTTAATGTTTACTCATGAAGAATGCTCAAGATTCACTGAACGTGCTCTTGTGATCGCAGGGCTGCTGAAATGCCTGGCCGACAATACACCCCCGCCCCTCTTCTGACAGTCCTCCGCTTTCTAGAGAGAATCGCGTTTCCTGGTGCGCTGAGAGAAAGAAAGAGGGAGAGAGCATGGTAGGCTGATGCTGCGCTTGTAAGGATAGACAATGAGAGATTTTCATATTGAGATCTTTCAATTCAATTCCACTAATGAATTTTCTTCAGGAAACTTCAATTGAGCACAAGAGAAACCTCTATCGCACCGCTGCAGTTCCTGCAATGCCAGAATGGCCAAAAGTTGAAATAATAAGGTGTACCCCACACCTTAAACCCACACCATAAAAAAGGAATTAATTGATTGCATGCAGTCAACTGTGGAATATACTACACATCTCCCAGCGAATGAACATCCAGCACTGGATCAAAACTGCCCATTGACTATGTCATGTTCTTCGAGGCATGTAAGTAAATGTTCACATTTGATTTCAGGTCTGGAATTAGCATTAGGAATCTATGGAATCAATTAAATTGTGGCTTCTCCGTTCATCAAACAGTTCCCATTGCAACGCTAAGCTAAGCTAAGTTAACGAGGCCATATATTTTCTCAAACTATCTTACTAGTATATTTTTGCGATGAGGAGAGTGATGCAGACATGTTCCGAGAGTAAGGGCACAAAAACGGGAACTCGAAGAGCTTGGATGCTGTAAGTATGACTGAATGGATCTAGAAATGAATGCACTGAGAGAGCGGCATCAATTGCATCTCTCGAGCAAGCAATTGACACCCAAGTAAAGAGATTCCCTTGTTTTATCGCTGAGAACACTACGTTTTTCTTCCATTCCTTTAGCTTATAAACGTAGGTGAGTTGCGCGGTGTTCCATGATGTTGACGTTATTTAGATAACATCCTGTGATGGTTTCTGTTCCGTAATTTGGGAACTTGATGACTTGTATCTCTCTCTGGAGTTATCAGAGTTTTAATATTGCAGTCCAACATGGAAAGTTTCTCGTTCGTCCAAGAGTAAACACGAGAGGTAACTGGTCATCTTGATTGTAAGAAAGACAAAAAACAGTACCATCCAGAAGCCAAGGGAATTTGCGGGGATTTCAATTGAAGCATCTTTGTTTTGCAATCGGTGTTTTACAAAAGTTAGAGGCATAGGTGATATGTGGTCATGTCACCAGGGTCCGTGGTTCCCAGCATGTTTAGACAACGTTTTGAAAAAAATAAACCACAGCAAAGAGAGAACCTCTGGACTCCCCAGCGAAGCGCTCAAGCATCAGAAACGGTGAATAGGCTCACCATACCCTTTGCCAAGAAAACCCTGAGAACATCCTTCTTGACGCATTTTCACCTCTAAAGAGCGCTAACCCAACATATTATTGAAGAGGAACCCCTGTCATGTATTAAGAAAGAATTTCCACCCATGCTTATGGCCAGGGGCAGTATCTAATAATACCGAGTTTGTTTGCCCTTCAGGCAAACAAACTCGCTATGGTCGCGCCTTCGGCGCTCCCTTACCTTGGATACTGATTAATTCATTCAATTTTTTGCGAAATGGGAAACGCGTATTTAAAGTACGTCCCCATTGAAATACGTGACATATGGGGTCGAATGTCTTGATTTTTTTCATCAAAATCATTACCTTTATGAGTCTGTTTGCCTAACTTGAAATCTTTTCTTGTGTCCCTTTTTGTAAGGGTGGAGAAAACACTTTGAAAAACTTCCCTCCAATAATCTACGCTAAGGATACATATTTCAAAATTAGGATTTCTCCTCTACTCAGCTATCAAACAGGTACTTCTGAGGGAAGTTTAAATTTCCTGTCTCTGTTTCGTTGGAATAAAAAAAAAATCAGGAAAGTGGGACTGAAAAAAGTGCAGTAATGGTGTTATCGAATTTTTATTATTTTGAAATGTAGACTCAGGGAACTCCATGCCATCCAGTTTCAGCCTCATACGTTTCCCTTTTTGCTGACGATAAAAAATATATTTGGAATAGCAACCCATCCAAAAGCTGTGCTATGGGGAAACGCTCAGCAAAAGTTGAATTTTTTCTTAAATCAACATCACGTCCGTTATGCATGTGACAGCTGCTATTTTTCTATTTCTGGCCGATTCCCTAGGATCTTTGAAAACGTTACGTCCCGAAGAAATATGCCCCCTTAAAAATATTTTGGAAAATTGACATTTGAGCTGAGTGCTTCACCAGTCACGTTCTTGCCATGTCACAGCTTTCCATGGGTCTCCCTTTGTTTGAAGCAAAGAGAACTATTTAAATATATGTTCCTCGAAAAGGTGTGCCCCTATGGCGTGTATCACCCAAGAGGAATTTTTCCTGAACTCAGCACGTGAATAGCTACTTATATCAGTCAGTCACGATCGTCAATATATAATATGAAAGTAGAATTATGTCTTTACTCAGCTAGTCATCAGGTAATTCTTTGCACAGTTTAAACTTTCTAGCACCCTCCGTTTTGCTGGATCCATGCCCCCAGGGGATGGATAAAAAATTTTGCATTTTTCCTTATCGCATCGTGTCGGTATGCACGTCCATGCCACGTTTACGCTTTCCATGTCTCTCCGTTTTATTCAAGCAACGGGACATGGAAGGCAAGAGAAGCCAAAAGAAAACACGGAAACAGCCGGGAATTGAAGCCAGGCCTCACGATTACCGGTCAGATGTGCTACCACTACACCACCTAAACGTCAACATGCCATATTGTCTCTCGATGACATCCTTATCCATCACGATGCATATTTTTAAAAAACCTCTCCCCCCCAAAATGTGTACCCCCAGGGCATATACCTCCAAAGTCGGATTTTTTCTGAACTCGACATCCCCAAAGGTACATGTGTACCAATTTTCAGATTTCTAACCCTTCTACAACATGGTTAGAATTAGCGTCAGTCAGTCACGATCGTCTATATACAGTAGATGGGGATGGCCGCCATGACCACTGATTCAAAACGTTTTCTATTCCACTTACTACTGTTCTGAGATAGGAATATTCANACCAGTAATTGTGAGGGTTCCTCATAACCCATGTCTGGGTTCAATTCCTAACCATTCCATGCCGTTTTCTTCATTTCTCTTGCCTTCCATGTCCAATTGCTTCAATAAAACGGAGAGACATGGAAAGCCGAAACGTGGCATGGACGTTCCTACTGATACGATGAGTTCAGGAGAAATGTAAAATTTTAGATCCATGCCCTGGGGGCATATTTTTGGGGCCGACGATTTCAAGTATTTTTTTTTGTCCTGGTGTACAGAGCTAGTGTGGAAAGATGAAACTTGGTACATAATTACCTACCGGGATTCTGTATGCAGAAAAATTCAGACTTTGGAATGAAATGGCCTGGGTCATGAATTTCAAAGGGAGAATGTTTTCACATAATTTTTTTTCCATTAGATAAACCGATGGACATGGAAAGCTTGAACTTTGCATGAATGTGACTACCAAAAAAAAGAGTTAAAGAAAAATGTGAAGTCTTCATACATCCCCGGGGGAAAATGTCTCGAGGGGCGATGTTTCAAAACAAAGAAATTGTCATTGCGCATTCGACAAAAATGGAAAGGTGAAACTTGGCACACGTGTAAGTGAGGTGATATTATTGAGTTGAGGGAGTATTCAGCTTTTATGGTGCATCCACTCCCGGCATAGCTTTTGGGTGGGTCGGCTTTTCCAAACATGATTTTTCACCAGTGAAAAGGACAAACGTATAATATTGAAACTTTGTGGGCACGTAGTTCACTGAGGTTTGATTTCGGTAAAAAATAGTACTTTGCTGTTATAACGCCCGAGGGCATATAATTTCCAATTTTTCATAAATTTGCTGATTCAGCAAAACAGAGTGTGGTAGAAAGTGGATAAAAGTGGATCTTTAAAAACGTGGAAATGTTTTCTAATATACATATAGACGATCGTGACTGACTGACTGACGCTAATTCTAATAATGTTCAAGAAAAGTTAGAAATCTGAAACTTGGTGCATATGTACCTTTTGGGGTGCAGAGTTTAGAAAAATTCTGACTTTGGAAGTAAATACCCTGGCGCACAACTTTCAAAGGGAGACATTTTCCAATAATTTTTTTGCATCATTTAAACCAATGGAGATGGAATGCTGAAACTTTGCATGAATGTGACTACTGACACATTGCGTTAAAGGAAAATGTTAAGTCTCGATGCATCCCCTTTGGGAATTTTTTTCGAGGGGCGATGTTTAATTAAATTATTCGTGGCGAATAGGACAGAAATGGAAAGGTGAAACTTGGCATATGTATAAGTGACATGATATTATTATTATTAAGTTGAGAGAGTATTCAGCTATCTTGGTGCATCCCCTCCTGGCATAGCTTTTGGGGGCGTCGGGTTTTCAAAACATGTCTTTTCACTAGCAAATATGGCAAACGTATAAGTTTGAAACTTTGTGGGCATGTAGTTCTCTGGGGATTGATTTCGGTAAAAAATAATGTACATTTCGTTAAAACGCCTCAGGGCACATGTATTGCAAAAGGCGTATTCTCTCGATCCTGCAAAAACAGAGATCGCTAGAAACTATAAACTTGCCAAGAAGAACCTGATGGATAGCTGAGTTCAGGAAAAATTCTACTTTGGTGATACATGCCATAGGGGCACACCTTTTCGGGGAACACATTTTCAAATAGTATTTTTTCTTGCGTCATTGAAACGGAGAGACATGGAAAGCTGAAACCTGGCAAGAACGTCACTGCTGACGCACTGAGCTCAAATGTCAAATGTAAAAAATAAAAAAAAAATTATTTTTTGGGTGGGGGACAAATTTCTTGGCGACGTAAAGTTTTCACAGAATTTTTCATATCCCAGCGAATCGGGGAGAATTATAAAAGGTGCAGCCGGCGCAGGCATAAAGGACTTGATGTTGATTTAAGGAAAAATTCAGCTTTTGATGTGCGTCTCCTCAGAGCACAGCTATTGGGTTTGTCGCTTTCTAAATACATTTTTTTTCCGCCAACAAAAAGAAGAAACGTATTAGGCTGAAACTGGGTGGCATGGAGTTCCATGAGTCTACATTTCAGTAGAAATAAAGTTTTCTTTAAAACCAATCAGGGCACTTTCTTACAATCCCATTTTCCTGAATTTTTTTTTGACCCAACGAAAAAAAGATAGTAAATTTAAAATTCCCTCATAAGTACCTGTTTGATTGTTGAGTGCAGGAAAATTCTACATGTGAAATATGTGCCCTTAGCGTAGATTATAGGAGGGAAGTATTTCAAAATGTATTCTCTACCATTACAAAAAGGGACACATGAAACGATTTCAAATTAGGCACACTAGAAATAATCGAAGGAATGATTTTGATAAAAATGAAGAATTTCGTCCCCATATGTCACGTATTTTAATGGAGTCGTACGTAAAATACGTGTATACAATTTCGCAAAGTATAAATAAATTTATCACTATCCAAGTGAATGGAGCAACGAAGGCGCGACCATAGCGAGTTTGTTTTCCGGAAGGGCAAACAAACTCGCTAGTTCAATATAGGTCTCATCTGTCTCCTATGATTTGAGCAGGCCACTAACTTTTCGCGGCTAAGCACCCTACTTGAATGGATGACCCTATTCAATATCCTTCTTAAGCATAGCATCTAGCTGAAGTGGACTGCTCAAATCTAAGGAAGGGTCACCCATCACTTATGTCTTAGCAGAGTGGATAAGTGGACATGTGTATAACATGAGTAACATATTTTATTCAACTGCCGAATATCTTCTAGAGAAGGGCACTTGTTTGCGAAAGAGTTCTTTGCAAGATAATCAACCAGATCGACACAGTCACGTTGATGTGAACGTTGAGAAAAGGTTGAAACATTGAGATTTGGTTAAAGTTGAAAATCCTACGAAGACTCGACATCAAACCACAAATCATGCAGTACATGATGAGAAAAGAATTTGCGCTTAATAGCCACTAAACGACTTCGCTAATCCACGAATAGTCACAATATGCTGCAAATACTGTTAATTACGAATAGCCAGCATTTCATTTACGTAGATTCTTTGTCGGATTCTCAACGTTAACAAAGTGTGAACGATTCAAACTTTTCTCAGCGTTGGCACAACGTGACTATGTCGACTGGCATCCCGCTTAATGCTTATTGCGACTCTGACTTGTACAAGCGTTACCGATTTGACATGAGCAGCATTCTTTTCCTCACTGGCTTCCAAGAGGACATGGAAGCAGTAGCTCCCAGAAATCACATAATCCATGTTACTCAAATCTGTGTTGGTTCACAGTACCTTTTACAGGATCTTTAAAAACTGCTAAATAAGCGACATTATAGAGACCTCCCATGTTTCAGCAAGTAGGATATTTTGGAAGGTAGTACTTACTATGAGAGCAAGGTTTCACATTTTGTGACGCAACCAGATGATGGTCAGATGGCACAATAAACGGATGCCTTTGGTCAATTTCCAGGTGTGACTGACGTGATCGTCGGTATTCAGTTACGATCTTCTTTTCTTCCATCACAAGGGATTCATTCGATAAACGTCATGTGCGTTTGCAACAGTGCATATGAGATCACATGTACGAGCTATGTCTGCAGAGAGGCTCTTGTAAGGTTCAATGGATAAAAAAATTTATGTTTTTTCTTTCCTGGACAAAAAGTACCGAAGATAAGGCACGCTCCCGTCAACAACAGTACCCTATGTCAACAAACAGCGACATCTTGCGGATGTGGAAAAACCTCTAGGATTCGTGAACATCTCCGTCCTCTCAGCAGCATCCAACAGTCCCTTGCAGCCAATCAAAATGAAATGGTGACGTTATAGTAACCGAGTAGTCAGGAATTTCACACTGGTCGGGGGCCATTTGGTGCCCTCATGAACACATTAGAACTCGACATTCTTGTCTTCCGCCCGAAGTACAGATATATGGAATTTTAAAATATGATCGATTCTACTAATAATCAGACCGTCTTCTAAATCTGACATGGTCAATCTCATATCATTACCTCACTTAAAGTGGAATGAATCATCTCTAAGTACATCTAAATAACTTATAAATGGGCAAGGCACAATTTAAGCACAGGGTGCAGTAAAAAAGCTGGCAACCAACTCAACACCTTGAAACCATCCAATGTCAATTGTGTGGCGAAGTAAAAATTATTTTGCATTCATGAAACTATTCTTTAATTCCATAGAAACAGAAGTGCGTTTTTTTGTATCATCATGTATTTCGGGAAAGTGCGTGGTAGAAGAGTTCCTAACTTCGTTCTTTATTCCAGCTAATTCACTGATTAAGGATTAGTTCAATTTCGTCCATGACTAACTTTTAATTGCGAAGTGACTGCAGTGAGATGAAAATTCTGATTTTGTGGATTGAACTTTTACAAGCAGATGGTATTGTAATGCTTTTTCATGTTAAGTTCATGTTGCTGCTTCTCGCAAGATACGGATACACTGAATTTAACAATTACAATCTTGTGGTAGAAGATATGACGGAATGATTGAAGGTTGCAGTCTATGAAAGTTATTGCGCTTTAATCTTCATGAATGTTAAGCTATTAAGGAGTTAAGCAGACCCTTTGGCATTTTGTATGGGACTAGGTTGATTCTGCAGTAAAATGCTTAAGTGAATGGATCCCACCCTACTAAAAGGGACAAACGAAATGTTTTCATTACCATTCCGGTAGTGCTTCATTATATTCCATGTTAATTGATGCCGCCCTTACGAAAGTACCAAATGAAGTATTATGTACAGATCTAATTCTTTAATTCGAAGAGGTCAAAAGCTGCCGTGGTGGTGGTGGTGATGGTCGTGGTCGTCACCCCCAACGCCTACGATGCAATGCCATTCTGGGTCATAGGCAAGGCCCACAAGGCTGCGCCTTTCCAACCCATCATCTTATACTTTAATTGGAAGAGCCCGAGAGTTGCGGTGGCGGTGGTTTTCACCCCAGCGCGCGAGGCCTACAAGACTATGTCACTTCAGGCCAAAGACTAGGCCATCCACCTGTCAAAGCGCCACGTCCTTGAGGCTATGCTATTCTATGCCATAGGCTTGGCCATCCAACGCTTTTAGCGCCAGCTATTGCAATATATCAGTCTGAACCATTGGCTTCATACTTAGCTGTGTCAACCAAAGGGTAGTATTAACTGAATGCGTGTCATGTTTTCACTGATCGACTGCAAGTTCTGCATTTAAATACATTCTTTGCTCAAGTGCTTTTTCTGTATTTATTTTTTTTCCCTGTTAGGTCAGGCGGGGCGGTTCGGGATATCGCTTCCATGCAGTAGTTTTCTGTTTGCGTTTTATGTCATGGCCGATTTGAGTCTTCATGATTGATGAAATCAAAATAATAACGTCAGTTCTTTGTTTCATACGTCGCGCAAACGGACTGCTCCTCCCACAAATATTGTAGCGATTTTTGCGAGGTGAGGTTGAACGTGTAAAAAAATGTTGAATGAGGTCCCACAAGACGTCGATGAGGCAGTCGCTGCAGATAATAAACGATTGGTGCTGGCGCGGAAACAACGTTTGCCACTGCAGTTGCGGTGTGAAGTGCCTAAATCGGTGCTTTAGGAGGTGCTAGCCATAATGGCTAGAACGACTGATGAACAGTACACTGTTGCACGTAGCGAGCGTAAGGCTGAACAGCAAGAGGCAGCGAATGCTGAGCTCAGGAATAGGAGAGCAATGCAGCCTGCTGGGCAACTTGATGCAAGGAACGCAGCACTCAGGTGTCGAAAGCCGTGGGGCGGCCAGGAATTGAACCCGGACATCTTGCTTGCCGGTGAAGTGTATTACCCTTACACCACGGAATTCGGGTTATTTCGTCACACTTTAGCACTAGTGAGCAACACTTTCAGAGCCTCAGGGTAATGTGGTGGTGAGGCATTTTCTGGAATTAGTCGCTAGCATTGTGCCGCACATGTACTAAATTCCCTTTGTGCCTTCGGAAAAGTTCTTGGAAATGGTCCGTACTGTTTCAGAATCATTGGTGTCTGTACTATATGCTAATGCTAATTGCACATGAGCTAATCTGTCATGCAAGAGTATTGAATGTGGTAGGGAGACGAAATCAGCAAAGCCGTCTTGAGTCTCATGAAAACGTGCTAAACCGTTCACAATGAACGATTGTGGCAATCAGCTGGAATATCATGATGATGGTGTTCAAGAACAGATTCTCCCTGTGTACTGTAGGCTATAAGTGTAACATGTAATGAAGCGATTCAGTTCTGAATGGGAAATGAGGTGAACAGAGGATTGTCAGGGAGACGTTATGCTTATAGATAGACGGTTCAAATTTCCACCTATGAGACGGCCAGCGTAGCGGCCGCAGGCCGCTAGTATTGCGTTTAAATACGAACATCCTGTATAACGTTTCACATGCACAGACGGCAATGCCTCATGCTCGGAGGCCTCCGATCCGAAGAACGCAGTGGCCTAGACTCGGGAAAGAAGATCCCATTCCGCCTGGTTTTGAACCGTGGTCACGGGATCCCGACACTCTTCCACTGCTTCCACCGTTCTATCGACGCTGACTTGGCCCCATATCTTTGAAACATTGTATGTCGACGTTCCTCAGTTTTACTCACAAAATGACGAAAATGGGATTTGTAACTTTCCGAGGTTCCAGGCTTTCCATCGATACCGGATTTGTTCTGATATGAAGAGCGGGAGAGGAGGAGTTCCCGGACAAGCAGACCATCGTCATTATTATATAAATTTTCAAATGAGAGTAGGCATGCTTTATTCGGTCATCGATCAAAATCGGTCATTCGGTCAAAACATCGATGAAGGCAACTATTATTATGAAGTTTTTATCAGCATAATATACACCTAAAGAATTCCTCTTTCTGCAGGTGATTGGCAATTCTGAATGCATGTTGCCTTCGCATTTGAAAAAAGAAAATGATTTAATTTTCTGATTTAAAAGTATTTGGACTTCTCAGGTGGCTTAGTAAGAAGAGGATGACCAGAGATATTCAAAATTGTGATCGGTCAATGTAAAAAAGTTGTAGTGTATTCATGACAAGGTTCTCTCAGTTACTATTAGCACATAACATCGAAACAACATGGATTCAAGGGTGATTCAACATCCGGATGTTGAATCAACGTTGAATCAATGTTGATTCAATGTTATGTACTACTTGGGGTGTTACCCTGTCCAGACTCATTTAAGTTTCAAGAAACCGTTGCGTATTTTCTTAAGATGTCCTTTTTGTTATATAAAGGGTGGCGCAAAAGTCGCGCCATAGGGTAAATTACAGCCAGTGTTCGAATCGTCCGCCATTTACTGAAAACACCGATTCGCTGCACACATGGTGCTTGAAGATATTTTAACTCCACCTTCTCTTCTTTTGTTAATTTTGCAGTCATCACTAACCTGCAAAGAATGAAACAATAATTAATGTAGAGCAACAGCGAAATCCACAACGGTGCGCGATTTTGCGCCACCCTGTATATCCCCAGGTAGCACATAACATTGATTCAACGTTAATTTGGTGTGGATCGATTGTTTCGCTGTTGAAGGTTCATACTTCTATTTTGAATCAACATTGATTCAATTCGGTGACCATCACCGTTTATACACCTGCATTAACTCAACATTGAATTACTGCTGCACTATTCATGGTGAAAGTGTCAACATTAAATCAGCCTCGATTCAATGTATTCTTTTGCAGTAAAAAAAAATCCATTTTTTAAATATCTTAGGATTTTTTTGTGTACTTCATCATGGTTCGTTGAAAAGTTTAGTCAATCGCCGAAAATACGTTACGATCACGAAAAATGCTTGATTTTGGCAGGTACGAAGGTGGCTGAAATGACGCCTAGCCTAAAGTCTATCGCAGGAAACAAGCAAAAAGAAAAAGAAATTCTCGCGAGCATCTGACATGGTGGAATATTGTCTCAGTACAAAGTAAAATTAGAAAAAGAAGATTCAATAATTCATAATTCATATATATACATAATTTTCTTTAAAGCCAACCAATCGATTGATTAGGACATGTTCAAATCTATGCATTTACCTTACTAATGAACGACAGTACATTTGTGGGGCTGGATCGGTGTGACCCATCCTATATATTAAAAACGCAATTAAGCTGCATTCGTGCGTATGAAGCCTCCGATGCTTGGTTCTGTGTGCATGTCCGCAAGTCCATGTGCGCATGTGCGGCGCCTTCTGCCTGCCAAAGGGTGTACGTCTCCCTCTCGCGGGCGAGCACTTTTTTTTCCAGCTTTTGCGACTGTCGGATCTATTCTCGAGAACGTTATAGCCCGAGGGGGGTGGGGGAAGAGTTCGGGTAGCATAAGATAGCTTAAAACAAAAAGACGCAACCGAGAACCGAACCTTAGATTTCTTGAATTCCCATAACGTGTTACCACTACACCACGAAACTCGAATCTTAGAGAAGCTCATTCCATGTCATCCCAAGCACTACAACGGGAGAGAGAGGCCTTCTACGAACCACACTCGCGTTCAAACGTGTACTGGAATCGATCTCCGATGAAGACAAAATTTATCAAAAATAAATTCGCGTTGGATGGTGTTAAAATCGGAATGCAAACAGTAAGTTGAGGGTGACGACCTCAGCTTCCCGCACAAACGCTACCAGCGGCAGGAATTACAAAGCAACCTCACATACCGACATTCATAGACTGAAGAAATATAGGAAATGGGTAGGGAGCCCTGGCAGTCGAAAGGTGCGCCGACATATTGGATCATGCTGGTCCGAGCTTCGAAGTAATAATAAGTGGAGTAGCTGTAGCGCTTGAATCGTGGTGGTGGCTAATGTGTACGCCCCTGGTACAGGGGTCCAAATGGTCCATGTACTCCCCTGAACCGAATTCCACTAGGATATGGTTGGCCGTAGGCCAGGTGCAACTCGATTGGTGTAGTTGGTTATAAAAAAGCCTCCGATTTTTTATGTTGCGATGTATTGTTATGAAATTTTGTCCTCGCTATCTCCTCGGAAACTGAATTCTTGATCAGATTAAATAAATTATTTTTTTGCCATAAAAAAATCATAAAAAAATTATTTTGCAAGCAACGCTGCAAAGAGCAGTCTAATAACCCGAAACTGCAAACCTTAGTTTCCTAGGGGTGGAGCGCCTGGACGACGGAGTTTAGTGGCCTTGTGACTGATGGATCACAAAGGCCACCTGGGTGTTATATTGGCAAAAAAAATAGTTTCGTTGCTTTTAAGGAGGATATCAAGCCCCCTGACTTAATCGGTTACCCTAGAAGCACCAAACAATGAATCATTATCCAGACGTTGAATCAGCATTTGAGCAATGTTGATTCAATGTTACCGGCTACTGGAGGAAGTTCATTTTTCATTTGACCTTTCCACCTTTGAGATATTGGAAATGAAATGTGGGCACTTCTAGAAGCTCTCGGTGGAGGAACTCTTCCCTCTTGCATTGGATAGGAAAGAAACCATCATCGATGCAAAAACTTTAAATCTCGGAGGGTTCTGCATCACAGTTTCGCGGTGTTGTAACTGAAACTTGGTGGGCCACCACATTGTTATATCCGCGAAGTTCGGGGTCAATGACTCGCCTGATAGCATGTTGGGCTTGCGTGACGTAAAGCAGGAGTTCGAAATCGGAACAAATCTGGTGTTTTCATTCTTGACATAGACGCCGACGAGCTTGGAATGAGGCGATGAATCACTGTTGACTAGGTGTGGATTGAATGTATCAATGGTGTTTAGATCCATGTTTCATCAGCATTGATTCAAAGCTTTGGCCCTCACCGTTTATACACCCACATTGGGCCAACATTCATTCAATGCTGGACCATTCACGGTCGAATTATCTGCAGTAAATTATTTTTTTTTTATGTTTCCTCCATCAGTGTTTGCAATTACATCAGCCGATCTACCAGGAAATATTTATTTCAAAAGGAACGTTCGATTTAGAGCAAATGAGACTGTGACCGAAAGGCACTCGAATTTCGTCGCATCAAGCAAGCAGAATGGCATTTTCGTCCCGCATAACTAGGAGCAATGAATCAAAACCTTACTGAGTCAGACCTATTTTCCGATATGGGCACCGACGTGTTCATGTAGGCCATAAAGGGCTTGCTGTAGGAGAAATAACGTGACGACACTAGCTATACTGTATATACATTTATATATTCTTATTAAGCTTGAACTGTAATGGCTGCTGAAATCATTCCTGTTTTCTTAATAATGCAGAAGCGTTGCTCTGATCAAGTCTCGATGGTGCATGGTCATCATGTATTTTGTCATTTGATTTTTTTTTCATCATTACTGCGTAACATGACTACCTGAGGATTGTGAATGCCTTCGACACGTCGAAGTACTATAGGTTACATGAGGAAAGGACAGACTCACATGAAACAACTTCGCCTACGTCAGCTTATATGTTAATTTAAAGACGCTTCAGTATAGCATCAATGCTTCAACATTGATTCAATGTTGACTCGATGTTGAAGACAGCAATATTGCGAGAACGTTGTCTGGTCAACGTTACATCAACAGATGTCCGGCGAGACATCTAGCGAGACAAGCGTACAAGCAAGATTTCCTGACTGCGAAATGTGATGGCGACTGCTTGCCTAACGTGGTTCGTTACCATATATATGTAGTCAGTACGTGTTTATAGTACTTTTGGAGCAGTACTTCATATTTTCTCCACAAACGTCGCCGGGAAAGGTATTTGACTTCCTGAATGTTTTCGACCTAAGTGGCAACTCAACCAAACAAGACCCAGGACAATTCCGAACAGGGTGATGGGCATAACAAAGTTTGCGAGATCATATTACTCTATGAGACCACGCCGCCCTGTCTTCGAGAATGAATCCAAATCATGATTACTGTCGAGTAAGATACGTGGAGTGAGGGTTACGTCGCAGTAATCACGCAGGTGTCCTCCTTCTGGGGGAGTAGGATGCCCCTTTCTCATCTCAGTAATAGGTTCGCATTGTCCTTGGATGGGGGGATCTTAAAGATGCGGATTCGGAGGATGGAAATCGTGTCAAGATGATATTCAAATAATATTTCAGTCATGAAACGGCGCATGCGCACGAAATAATCGGAATGTTGAGACCTGTCATATCAACGTTGAATCATCGTGGATTCAACATTTATTCAATCTTGAGGAAAATGAAATTTTAATATGGAGTCAACGTTGATATGCAAATGTTGAATCAACTTTGCAATGTTGGTTTTGAACATTGAATCAGTGGTGATATACCGTTGATGTCAACGTTGAATCAATTGTTGATGAATATGAACTTTCAATATACTGTAGAATCAATGTTGACAGGCAGCGTGGTTTCAACGTTTGACGAAATGATGTTGAATCAACGTTTATTCAACGTGAGTGTGCTACTTGGGATAAGGGTAGTCCAATAATGAAAAATTGTTGCACGTCCATGGTCGTCCTGATGAAGATAAATCCTCTTCAATGGTTACGACTTACACACAATTGTAAACAATATCGTAAAGTATTTAAGATTGTGAATAACTTATCCATGCGTTTGAATCGAGTTACTTGTCTAATAATCATTATTTTACTTTAGTTATATTGCTACGGAAAAGGGAGTTCCTGCAAAAGGGCCTCTATATGTTTCTTTTCCAGGATGGAGGAAAGTGCCAATTCTGTAAACTGAGCAAACTGAATGAAGTCACGTCTCCAACGGAGTGCCAGAGATGTGAAGGTGCATTCGATGTTCGAAACTACCCCCAGGTCAGCTCGATTTCGTCTATTCACAGCAAAGGAAAGGGATAAAAGTGACTTCTGAAAAATGACGTCTACAGTAAAGTCAAGCGGTAGGAATTTCCATTTCAGGGATAAAGCCCATTCTGTATGAAAAAACGTAGGGTAATATGGCTCTACCAAATGAAACCTGGACATCATGGCCCATCAAGGTTGAATTGGACTTTTACAGCGTCTTTAAAATATTGATTGATATCTCCTTTTGTAAATGTCAGCAAGGCGTATGCAAAAAAAAACATGGTTATGGCGTCTTCGGGACTTTTTTCGAGTAGGTCTCAAGAGGCCATATTAACCCTATAGTTGGTGGAATATTAGCACTTCTGAAAAAACAACTCCAGGTTGTCCAGGAACGTGTGACATATGCTGGAACATGCCGAGTCGAACATTCAAGGGTGAAACATGATAAATGACTCTCAGCAGTTGAAAAATAAACACTAACTGCACCGAGGACAAACAAAGAAGTCGACATCGTTACCTGACTCGAGGAACCGCTGTGGAAAACAGTATTGCAACGCTTTTGCTTTTGAATAGCAATGCACGTGATTGGGAGACAATATCTAGAGGCTGTGTGTGTGTAAGAAGAGTGATCAAGCATAGATTAAAGTGACTATGCGCTACGAGTGTAAAATGAGAGGTCTTCAATTACATGGAAAATTTTACGTTTGTTCTTTGCATGTATGGATATATATTGCCAAAAATCACAAATGCCCTATTTCTACGAGGGATATTTACTTACATTCAAGTTTCGTGCAACAAAAATTTCTGGAGAATGTCAAGCGATGCAGAAGGAGGTGCATAAGCATACCCTCATGCACGGCCTCCTCATGTACTGCATATTTCGTTCAGATGTCCAGTACGTCTAGCCATATATCCAGAGTAAGTGCATTGGATGATCACTTGCAGCCTGAGATCCCACACGAAAGGAGGCTGACACTATCAATAGGTCTGTGCGGGGCTAACATAAAATGAAGGATGTGTCCGTGTTACCTCAAATCGAGAGGGCCATATTTCCCCATATTGACTCGCATTAAAAATTTCACAACACTGCTTATAAACCGCAAGTGAAGGGGTTAGCACTTTGCACAATAATTCTGGAGAGACCATAGAAGAACTTAGAAGTAATGGTTTCTGCATCCATGCTGCAGTTAGGAAATATACGCTTCTGTTGCTCAAGGCTCATATTAGTTTCAAGGGCATGAGTCAAAGAATCGCATGCATATGACTGAAGATATCGATGTATCTCGAATTCCTCTGAGAATTGGAACGATGAACAGGTCTAAACATATCCACAATTGCATGTACTCTTCGATAGAACTATTTTTAAAATTCGCCCAAACTAATTATTCAGTCTATATGGGGATTCCTTGTGAAGGGCCATATTCCCCCAAGTTACCCTAAGGAAATAGGAGCTGCTAAGGTGATGCTCAGTCTACCAGTAACAGTTATGGAAGGCTGATCACAAAAATTAAACGGAAGGGAGGCCATGAGCATGGATATTCATCATCTCTCATATGGTATTCATCTGAATTTTTATTTTAAGTTTCTTGTCAATGTTGATTGACTTGGAGAACCGCGAATGTCCCAAGAATCCATTTTGTTTAATCACTTCCGTCATGCATGGGGTCTCTAACTAAAGCAAATATTTATGGAAAGCAAACAGAAATGATTCTGAGAAAAAGCTAATACTGGCATTGGCACTAGTAAGCAAAGTCCATTCACCGTTTAGTGCGTAGTTGCTATATCTGCAATGGAATCACCCAACAGACGAAACGAAAGGCCATGACAAGCCACTCGCTGGAAGCTCACGTCTGATTCGGTGTTCTGCCTCGGAAGGGGTCAGAGGGGGAGTTAGAGTTTCTGCATTCACGTTTTAAGTCAGTCTCATTCCTGTCTTTACTGTGTCCGTGCATTAGTCATGGCCAATTCGTCGCCACTGGACGCGATTGATGGAAATAAAAAGTTGCAGTGCCACGTCGCTGTGAATGCACTAATTTGATCGCAAACGGCCCGTGTTGTGAGTTACTTGAAGAATTCTGAAGTGAAAGGCTCTTTTATCGAAAACAGTTGAAGTCACACCCGATTGTAAACAACATGCAATTGGTGTCTATCAGCCCTATACATAGTGTTGTCGCCTTCGATGAAAGGCGGGGGAAAATGCCTGGCTTATTGCATTGCTTCCTATTCATTTTATGAGTGCATTCCATGTCAGTTCTTATGAGCTAGGTCGTGTCGTCGGAGTGGAGGAGACAGGATAGAGTTACGGGAGGCCGAGCTTTCAAGTCTCCTCTTTTGCACTGTCTCGAATTTGGTACTTGAGACACTGGGTCCGGGTGGAGGGGCTCAGAAAGGACACTTAAGAGATCATCGATACAACGCATAAATGTATTTGTCTTCCGCCAAAGACAAAGTGGAATGTGAGTCGTTGGAGACTGTCTTATCGGCTACTCGGCGACGAATATTGGGCCGCTGTCGAAGCTGGAGGAAGAGGATTCCGACAGGTGGCGGTGTCTCTTCCTTTCTCTTGGGAGGTCGGGGAGGTCACTCGTCGTTGTCTTTCTCAGTCTCGGAGGTCACTGATCCCGTATGAGGGGGGAAGACAAAGGGATGGCGCTCCTAAGGGCTGGAGTCGTCTAGGGGGACTAGCTGCTGGTCAGTGCGGGGTTTGGAGACGGGTTAATGGGACTCAGTCGAATGTCATCAAATACGGGGTCTACCAATAAGGGGTCCCGTCCCAAGAGAAGGCGGAACCTCCGAACTGGGGAGGAAGAGAGAGTGTGGATGGGAAAGGCAGAGAGTAACGTGTTGGGTGGGCCTGGGAGGGAGATTTGTAGGGACATAGTCCACTTTCGTAGTTTATAGTTCACTGGGGTAAATTTTCCGCGGCCATTCTCTGTGTTCCTTGTGTTGTGTCTGTTTGTGTTTCCTGTCCTTTCTTTCTTTTCCTTTTGGGTTTTGTTTTCATGTCCTTGGGATCGATCAAGGAGGTAGAGAACGGGAACATAAATTCCCCTTTTCTTTGAGAGTGAAAAGGGAGTTTCTTTTCCTGAGTTTGCTGGACCGAACCCAAAACCTAAGAATCCCCGTCAAGTATTAATGCTGGGACTATCCTCACTTTAATACGTGACACATATTTCAGCTGAGAAAGATAAGAAAATATGGCTTTCATTCGTCACCCCATGCTAGCCTCGCCTGAAACCTCGACCCATAGGCGTGTTCACTCGGTGCTTTCGAATTTGTGCTATATACCCAACTCAAAGAAAACAAGATGAAGGCAGCTCAGGCGAACCACATTCCTTCTATGTTGGGCTGAACGAGCAAGAAACTAAGCCTAATTTCTGGGATGATGGATCAGTTGGATTTTAAAATAATCATGGTCGAAGGCCGCAACCCAGATGACTCATAATTTCCCGATATGATGTATCAGTTGGGTTGCCTTTCTCATTCTTTGGACTTAGAACAATCTGGACGAAAACAATTTGAGGTATACTAACAGTGCCAGCGCGATGAAGGGCCATAGCAACGAGGACTAGACCAGAAGAAAGGCAAGAAAACCTGACTCGAGCACAGTGCGCATGCCTGGGAAGGTCATAGCACAGTTAGCAGACTCAATGACCTTAAAATGTCTGTTCTTGAATTCCCACGTAAAACGTAACCATTATATCAACAAATTAATATGACATGCTCTTAACTCTCTCAGCTGAAACCTATATCGCTGTAACATATCCCTACAGTATTTTCATGCGATATGTCCCTCGCAACATTCTCTGGGCAGTCCACTTCGGAAGTCATCCAAACACGGAATTATTTACGTCCTTGGAACTTTTGTTGCACCCGACGTGGATTCCGTGCACGCGGGTGCGAACTAAATCAATACGCCAGGACAGAAAAATACTTGAAAACGTCGGTTCACAAAAATATGCCCTCAGTTCATGTATCTAAAATTTTGCTTTTTTCCTGAACTCATCGTCTCGGTAGGCACGTCTATGCCAAGTTTCAGCTTTTCATGTCTCTCCATTTTATTCAAGCAAAAATAACGTTCTGGAGGTCGAATGCGTAACGAGACATGGAAGGCAGGAAGCCAATAGAGTGCCAAGGAATGGCCGGGAATTGAAACTGGTCCTTCTGATTGTGAGATGTGCTGCTACTACACCACCGAACCCCGCACAGCCAATTCAGTCTCTTAATGTCATCCTCATCTGTCATAAAATTCATTCATGTAAAAAGTTTCCCCCAAAAAATGTGTACCCCTAGGGCATGAACCTCCAAAGTCGTATTTTTTTTCTGAACTATGCATCCCAAAAGGTACATGTGCACCAAGTTTCAGATTTCTATCCCTTCTAGAACAGGGTTAATATTAGCGTCAGTCAGTCAGTCAGTCACGATCGTCTATATATATTAGATATTTTTTTTTTTTGCACTAGCTCCGGTGCAATTTGGATTCTGAGTTCTTTGTAGTCTTCATCATTGATAAATACACAAAATTCCAAAAACCTGCCATCGCGAGGTAACTACAATGGAACCTCATTCATCGAAATAATTTTTATTTATTTATATTTTTTCTGCTCTAGGTAAGTCTGCGTTTCAGATTTAAACCAAGTATTTCTACCGCTTTTAATGCGACCCAATCACTTGATATGATGAAAATGCATACAGTCAGAGCAAGAAGACTCCAACGATGCAGTCAACTTTTTGTCCGCCTGTATGCTTAGTTTCAAGATCACGAAACTCGTTCTTCCACATCTAAAGAACAGGATCGTAACAGAGTAAATTTATTATACTTCGAGACCTTAAAAATGGGGGCAAGTATCCTGATTGTGGTGTTCATGCATGAACATGAGTTACGAGATCAAAAAGTCAAATTAAAATGGTCATTCTGTACTTCTTCTGCTTGTTATGTGAAATGCTATCATGCCTCACAATAGACACAAAATGGATGCTCTCTGTTCGTTTGGAAACGAAATGGAGCTTTGGAACAGGAACCACAAGCTTGATGAACGTGAATAGTAGGCAACCGTAACAGCCGACTCATCTGTCTTCCAAATAAATTCCAAATATTTATCATATTAAATATCTATACCGCCAAAATTTATATATATTTTTGCATGTACAAGAAATGCAAAGAAAAAAAACACATAATGCAAAGAGTTCGGCCTTTGGTGGACAGTCTTGGGTGTATCAATAGGTGTATCAATACACCTTGGGTGTATCAATACCACCCCGAGGCATATTGCTCTATGCTGAATGGGATTCTGAGTAGCAGACCGTGTAACAGAAATTACCAACAAATATGAACGGCCCCATTACAACCCCGTGATCCTACACTGTATATGGAGTGTGCTGGAAGTAAATGTCCAAAAATGAAATCCAGCGACCAGAATCGACCAAAGCCTGTGCTGAAAGGGGGAGTGGAAGGATGTCCTGTTCATTGCAATCGATCAGTGAACTCGAAGATTCCGGTTCGCCATCAAGAAAGGGAGACACAGAATATATTCTGTGAATATATTCTGTAGACACAGAATATATTCTGTGTCACTGTGTTACAGTGGGTCTTCGTATGTCGTTCATATTCATGTCATGTCATGTGTCATATTCAGTTCATTCAATGAGAATAATTAGTGCAGGAAATACAGGACTTTAATTAGGTGGGATTATTTATGCCCTCTTTGTATATTGTAGATTCCTCGATGTACAAGCTAAATAAAGTAGCTCATGATTACAATTATTATGCTTACCTTTGGTTACGTAAGTTACGTTGAGTAATGAAATTTAACTAATCAGCGTTTTTTGGGGGCATGGTATTATAGCATGTGAATTATTGCGGGTCTCCGAAGATTCTTGTGAAACATTCTTGTTTCTTTTTTTCCCTTCCCTTTTATTTTCTCTCATAGCCATTAGATGGCATTTGTATTGTGAAAATTACATCATCGCCACATAACCTCTCAAACTAAACAGATTAATAAGTTCAATACTGTATACGATTTAAATTAAGTCCATGATTGATGATCTTTCGTTGCATTGAAAACTCGAACCATGCAGGTAGGAAGTGTGCGGAAGCTACCCTTCAATATCCAAATAGAAAAGAGGATAAAGCAATGAAAAACCCAAAAAGGAATAAATGGATTTCTTATCCCTGAGTGCCGAGGTCCTGAAGTGCCAGACTTGCAAGATTCAGTTCCTCCGGAACTAAAACTCGAGACTCCGGCAATAAGACATTTTTCAAATGTTGCTCGTTCTTTCGGGTGAAATATACCTAGGAGCCTTGTTCTTGACCTAAAAGGGCTTTCTCCTTGAGACGGGACATGGCGAGGGTTAGCCTCATGAAATATTTATAGCCTTTTCTCGGTCGCGTAGATACTTAAAATCCCGCCTAACCAAGCGGCCCACATAATAGAATATCGGAGAGGCGTACGGCTGTGTTCATTATTTTATTTTAAAAAACCCCAAGAATCAATTTCCATTATATAATAAGCAGAGGTAGTTAAACTCAGCGTGACAAAGAGGAAGGTCACGCCCGCGCCTTAAAATGCATGGGGTGTAACTAGCTCTTCGTGTTGCTACGCCAACGCATGGGAAAAGATCGGAGAAGACACGAAGACGATTACATATGCTTAGTCCTAGTGCATCTCTCAGTCTCCACGCAAGTGAAGATGAACAGTTCCCTCTTCCTTCTATGCATCTTTTCCTCTACCTTCCATTTTTCTCATTCACACGTCCTGTTTCGGGATGAAATCCCACCAGAGCCTGGTAAGTGCAATTCATCGGATCTCCTTACGTAAAAATTATTTTCTTGTCTCGATCGATTTTTTCCGTCGCAGGTGTCAACCCGACTTCTCCGTTGCATATAGTTGACATGGGAACTGTGACGAGAAACGCAACAAACGGAAGAAAGAAACCCTCGGTGGAAAATATCAATATCCCATCGTGTCCTTGTCTGAACGACAACTGCACGTGCCTGGAATCGTTCAACAACGACACGGACGACAGGAACAACGACAGGAACATCACCGAGACGTGTCTGGAATCCACTTCGACTCGGGGGAAATACTGCTACGAACCCTTGGAAGTGGGACCCTGTCTCGAGGGGTATCGACTGGAATTGATCAAAGTCCAAAAGTTGAACAAAGAAAGGAACACAACAGAGATGGTAGACGAATTGAAATGCAAACCTCTGTCATGCATAATTGGGTCTGTGAAGCTGAGCGATGGAACATGCCTGGTGGTGAAACCGGACGCAGACGGTCGCTGCCCTCCTGGTTGGTACAATACGAAGAATACCACTGGGATTGACAGATGCGATTGCGAGTTCTATAGAGTCTATTCGCCTACCGATGGACAATGCCATAAACTCTACACCCAGGGACCCTGCGGAGAAGGTAGAAGAATCTTTTTCATCCGAGAAGAAAAATTGAGATCCTTGTCTTATGAACATCTTTATTGAACAGGAAAAGTGCTGGTGGCGAATGGAGACACAAATACGATAGAATGTCAGGAAAGAAAATGCCCGGATGAATGGGTGTTTTTTCAGCAGGAGAAGTGTTATCAACTTCGTTAGTTCCCCTATTCCTTCTTGGCCAGAATGTTTCATGCAGCCCCATTCACGCTAGTGTTCGTGTACTGTGCAGGTCATCAGGGACCGTGTAATGGTGGGATATTCATGCTGGACCTGACAACGTTACAGCCGTCCTGCTTCTATCCTACTACAGTTTTTAATTTCATCCCGCCCCCAAAAAGACCTTGTCCAATGGATTCTCCACCTGACCACAACGTAAGTCCTTTGATTCTGATCTCATTGCATGTTATAACGAGGATAATTTCTTTCTTCCTTTTCGATTCTCTCTTTTCACTACCCACATTCTTTAAGTAATCCAGGAATATGGTTTCTTTTCCTCTAGGGACAGTGTCGAAAAATCTTCTTCTTTCCGGGCTAAGAAAGGGTCCTCATACGAAAGGAAGATATTGTGAAACCCCAGAAAATGTTCATTTTCTCAAGAATAGAAAACTACTCACCAGTCTCTTGCGGTTTCATTATCATCAAATTCACTTTTCAGTAACTCCCTGTAAATGGTATCTTTCAGTTTTACAGCATGGGAAATTGTTGGAGTAATGCTTCTGAGACGATATCCTCAAAAACCTTCCCAGCAGGTAATACCGTGTGGCCCAACTTTCCAGCTTTACATCCCGGCAGACCATACAAGAAATCCTCAAGAAATTTCCGGAATATCATATCCAGTATATGCAGGTACTTTTTCAAAAACTTTTAATAAAATTAGCCGTTCAAACGCCTTTTTTTCGCGCAATGCCTATTGAAAAACTTTATCTGCTTTCGTTTACTCAATTGGAAAAAGGCAAGGCCAGTATTATCTGCACGGAACAAGTATTCAGGTTTTGCACAATGACACAATCGCTAATTTGACATCTTCCGCAAAAAGAGATTGTTGCTCTGATTCTAAAACACCGACTACATTGTAATGTTCGTGGATTGACCTCCAATTTTTTTTTAGTCACCTGGTAGTGTCGGGGTGAGAAAAGCCCCTTCACTCTCCAGGTTAGGACCCACTCCTCCCCCCCCCCCCCCCCCTCCCCCCCCCGCTCCTCCTTCCGTCATCTCCCCGTCTCACACATCTCATCGTTTTCGGGTGAACGGGAGGAATATCGTTTAGAATAATTGATGGACTTTCCGCTAGCAATTCATTCGTTCAGGGAGATCATTGAGGGAGATCATGCGAATTTTCTTGGTTTCTCATGGAGTGGAACGAATTGGTTGATGCGTGGCAGGTGAGCGTTCGATTCGCCCATAGAAATGAACTTGTGAACTCCTCCTCCTCCTCCTCCTCATAAAGTAATACAAGGTGGGCCAAAAAAAAGACAGTTTTTAATGATGCGCTACATTCCATTCACGGCATATATTTTAATGCGATTCACGGGCATTTGAAAGAGGAATGAATAAGCGTTAGTTACTTTAAGTTTCAAATATCTTTAATAGTTTCAGAAATTCGGAAGCTCATATGAATTGGAAGCAAAAACTGCGTTGCCGCGCACTCGGACGCATACGGCATGCGACCATCAGCCGCCGCCTTCCATCCCCAATGCTACAAAGACAACGCAGTTTTTGCTTCCAGTTCATATGAGCTTCAGAATTTCTAAAACTGTTGAAGATATTTGAAACGTAAGTGCACCATTTTAAAGCTTATTCATTCCTCTTGTAAATGCCGTAAATCGCATTAAAATACAGGGTGATTCAAAATTATGTATAAACACTTTGGGTTGTTGTATCTCAAAAAGTTTATTGATTAAACATAAACCAAAAATATTTTTACATGCATTAGATATGTGGAAATGTGATACACAGAAAAAGTTATGTCAGATGTTCAAAATGTCTACCACTGGCACGCATACACAAACAGCATCGTTTCTTAACAGCCCGACATACAGTGGCGCACCTGTCAACTGTGATTTTCAGTGATTGCTGTTGTATCATCCCCCACAAATTCTGCACTGTTTCAGGTATATAGCTGTACACTTTGTCTTCGAGGTATCCCCACATGAAGAAATCTAGAGGGCAGAGGTCAGGAGATGGGGGGGTATTCATGGGCTGTGCATAGGATGGTGCATCACCACACTTTCACATAAATGTCCGGACCTATCTGGATACTGAATTTCCTGAAAGGTGGATAGTTCGCCGGGGGAGCGCCCATGAATACCTTCCCACGGTCTCCAGACCTCAGCCCTCTAGATTCCTTTGTGTGGGGCTACCTCAAGGACCAAGTGTACAGCTATATGCCCAAGCAGTGCAGAATTTGCGGTAGATTATACAACAGGAATCACTTAAAATCGCAGTTGACAGGTGCGCCACTGTATGTCGGGCTGTTAAGAAACGATGCTGTTTGTGCATGCGTGCCAGTGGTAGACATTTTGAACATCTGACCTAACTTTTTCTGTGCATCACATTTCCACGTAACTAATGCATGTAAAAGTATTTTTGGTTTATGTTCAATCAATAAACTTTTTGAGATACAACAACTCAAAGTGTTTATACATAATTTTGAATCACCCTGTATATGCAGTGAGCGAAGTGTAGTGTATTGTTGAAAACTGTCCCTTTTTTTGCTCACCCTGTAAATTGTAGACAACGTCTTGGAGTGCGCCGTGGACCAAGCAATGAAAACAGCAAGTGGAGATCGGATCACTAGAATTCTATCACATTGTAGGAGGTACTTTTATAAAGATGATGAAATCACAGTAAAAGATAATGCGCATGTCCGGCATAACGGAATAAAAGGGTCAGGTCAGGTCGGGCCGGGTCGGGTCGAGTCAGGTATGTCAAGTGAGTGAGTCGGACAAGGGAGTCGAATTGTAGAATAGTGAGGAGAAACCTGAGAGAAGACGCGTTAAGGGAGCAGAATTTTTGACATTTTGTCCCATATCCATTTCCTGGTTCTTATTATTATTGACCTCTTTCCAAGCCGGTTGTCACAATAAAGTAGTTGTATATTTAAGGAGTCAACGGAGTCAGTATAAACCTCGAACACGCTGGCGATCTCTTCGTGATAGTCATTAACGTTAAATCACGTCGGAGCCGCCTACAACATTTCCGTCACCATTCCGTACCCAACAAAGATGATGCAGCATAAGATGAAGAATCTGAGAAATGGTCATTACGAGCCCTCGAAAATGCCCTGTAGTGCTCCATTGGTTGGGCTTACCTTACAATGCTGCCGTTCTTTGTGAATTACTCAGTTGATTACGAGAAATGTGAGGAACTCATTTCATTGGGCTCCTAATCACTGATAGAACTATCCCTAGTTAGCCGAATAATTTGCCTCTGAAGATAATCTTTCTATTCTTCCAGAATATTCTTTGTCCATTTTTACAATCCCAGCCTCTGGTCGGGGGTCATTTGCATGTAATGGGATTTTGGGCTTCATTTAGCGTTCCAGTGCAAAGAGCTCACACATTATTCTCATGTATGCAGCAATGAGAACATCTAGATAATAAATGCGATCTAACGGCGTTAGAGAAAGCTCATTAGAGGAAGAAACTTTTGGTGGAAAAGATATCCCATCGTGTCCCTGTTCAAGCGAGTACATTTCCCACCATGAATCGCTCAACAGCAGCAAAGACAAAATCACATCAGGATGCATCAGGACTTCACCTCGACTCGGGGGAAATCAGCCCGGATGGAAAGGCGTTCTGGCCAAAAGATGGCCAGGTTTCCTCTTTGTGAGTTCCCTCTTCACCTTTCTCTGCTGTAATGTTCCATGCAGTCTTATTCATATATAAGCGTTTCCGTAATGTGCAGGTCATCTGGGACCGTGTAAAGTCGTGATCCTGTCCACGCTGCAATGGTTTTTAAGGAGGTGACGACCGACCCAGGTCCGACCCAGGTTGCATCTTCGGGTGGGCGTCTTCCGCAATATCGCCCTCGAGAGAAGTGTTTCGAGGTGAGCCAACCGTTCTTTCATCCGCCATGTTAAAGTATTGTTGTTTCCGTTTCATTTTGGAAACTGGTTCCCCTCCGAAAAATTTTCCAGAATACATGCATCCATCCTGGGCTTGGGGTTCGGCTAAAAGTCACGCGGAAAAAATTATCCCAGAGTTTATATGAGCGGAAAGAAGCCACCCGAGACAAAGCCAGAGAAAACTTAAACCAGAAAGTTGAAGCTTGCATTAGAATTTGCGCATTTGAGAGCTGAATAATGCATCAAATGAGCATATACATGTAAAGTCATATCAAAAGTAGTTTATTCCTTCTGCAAGCGCAGCAGATTATTCTTAATGAGGTTGTTGCAGCGGACCGGCGCGAGCTTACTCATTCAGAGAGGTAACTCATCGTTTTCCTGTCCCGAGAGAGAGTGAACCGTGCAGTGTCTTATTTCTGACCGATGTCACGTGCCTATGTATAGATTGACGGCGGGCGCTTTCAGCACCTTTTCCGAATGTGAAACGTGTAAGGACTCATTTTCTTGGTCGTATGCATCACGTCGACCATCCTGTATGAGGCACACAACTGAATTTTACGGAAGGCCCCTGTACGGTTCTGCCTGCACTCACTGCTGTCACGCTCTAAATGATTTCCTGTATTTCTAGAACCAATAAATGGACTTTATTATAAAATTTCATGCACCTTTCTTTGATGTATTAGTCAGGCCTCAAAAGCGCACAGCTATAGTGTGAACCAATTACGAAATAACAAATTGAAAAATGCTCCAATTTTTTTTATTTAGGACAGAGTGTATTCTTAGAAGATCATTAACCAAAGGAAGTTTCAGCATTCAGGTATAATAATTTTGCAGTGTAGGAAGCTTGTCCGGGTCTTTAGTCTTTTCCGGATATTGTCCCTAACGGGGCATTCCCTTTCCGGATGCATAATTTCAGGGATGCTAGCGATCACACTCTCCAAGCTATCAATTGCTGAGTAGCACTGTTTCATTGGAATTGCATAGGATATGTAATTCTTATCCGACAGATGGTCGCTAGGCTCACCTTTGTCTCAAGGAAATGAACCTCTCCCTTCATAATTAAAATTCTGGTTTGCTAACGACTCCCTTTTCCACTGAGATGCTATCTTCTCCTCTGTCATTTTGTATTATAAGGTTAGGACCAGTTATTTTCCGAATGAATACGCGAGCCAGGGAGTGGGTCTTTTTCTCCAGCCTAGCAGCTGCTGGCGAAAAAGATGCGCTGACTAGGCACGACCACGTAATTGAGTGACGTCACTATTGGGCAAACAGCCGCGAGCAGAACATAGAGAACTATGAGAACGCCGAGCAGCTAAGCCTTAAAATGACGTCATCGGATGCTGGGGGCCTCAACAGAGCTAGTAGAGCCGCGAGCAAAAAAGACACGCCCAAGGAGATACCATTTGTCAGATAGCATTGGTCACGTTTGAGAACCGGCTTTGAAGTGAAAGCCAATGGGAGAGCCTACTGAGTCTTAAAGGGATCACTTCATACGTCTAGTCCTCATTCGTCTCCCCTTCTCTTTACATGTGAAGATGGGCAGTTTCCTCTTCCTTCTGCCCTTCGTCGTCTCTACCCTCCAGTTTTCCCTTTCTGGCTTCAAGTTTCCGCACAAAATCTCGCCGGTCAACACCAGTAAGCCCATTTCATCTGACTTTCTTCTGATTTTCTTACGAAAAAAAAGTTTCATTCGAGTCTTTCCACCGCAGAAGTCAACTTGACTTCTCAGCTGAAGATTGTGGGCGAGGAAAAAACGAAGAGGAACGCAACCAACGAAGGAGGAATGAATCTGTCGGGAAAAAATATCGATTTCCCATCCTGTCCTTGTGGGAACGACAGATGCACGTGCCTGGAATCGCTTAAGAATAGCGCGGATGACAGGAACATTACCAATATATGTATTGACTCCCCTTCGACTCGAAGGAAATACTGCTACGAACCCTTGGAAGTGGGACCCTGTCCCGAGGGGTATCGACTGGAACTGACCGAAGTCCAAAAGGTGAACGAAGAAAGGAACACAACAGAGACGGTCGAGGATTTGAGATGCAAAGCTCTGCCATGCCCAAATGGTTCTGAGAAGCTGAGCGATGGGACATGTGCAGTGAAACCAAATGGAGAGGGTCACTGCCCTCTGGGTTGGTACCCTTTGGAGGACAACTCTGGGATTGTTGGATGCGAGTGCGAGTTCTACAGAGTCTATGTGCCTAGCGATGGACAATGCCATAAACTCTACACCCAGGGACCCTGCGGAGAAGGTAGAATAGAAGAATCTTTTTCATCAATTTAAAAAAAATTGAGATCCCTGTCTTATGGCATCTTTCATGAACAGGGAAAGTGCTGGTGGTGAATGGAGACAGGAAGACGATAGAATGCCAGAAAAGAACCTGCCCGGATGAATGGGCGTACTGGCCTGATCATGAACGATGTTATCCTCTGCGTTAGTTCCCCTATCCCTTTTTCTTTACCGGAATGTTTCCTCCAGTCCCATTCACGAGAGTGTTCATGCACTGTGCAGGTCAAGAGGGACCATGTAATGGTGGGATATTCATGCTGGACCTGACAACGTTACAGCCATTCTGTGCCGATCCTATTACAGCTCTTGCTTTCATCACGGCCAAAGACAGACCTTGTCAACCTGGTTCATTCCGTGACTTCAACGTAAGTATTTCTTATCGTCCTTAGATTTTGATCTCATTACATGTTCCAATGAGGATAATTTTTTTCTTTCTTTCCGCTTCTCTCTTTTCCTTGACCCACATCTTTTAACTAATTCACGAATATGTTCTCTTTTCCCCTAGAAACAATGTCGAGAATCCTTCTCGTGGTCGGATTAATCACCCTAAGAAAGGCTCCTCATAAGAAAGGAATATATTGTGGAAACCCAGAAAATGTTCATTTTCTCAAGAAGAGAGATCTACTCACCAGTTTCATGCGGTTTCATTATCATCAAATTAACTTGTCAGTAATTCACTGCAGTTGGTATCTTTCCGTCTTGGAAAGGTACCAACCTAGCATGCTCTTGAGCCACCTCATAGTGTCTAGTGGCGAGAAAAGCCCCTTCACTCTACGGGCGGGGATTCACCCCTCCGCATACTCCTCCCGTCATCTCTCCATCTCACACGTTTAATCATTTTCAGGTGAAAATGGGGAATATCATAGAGAATAATTGATAGTCTTCCCACTAGCAATTCATAAAGGGAGATTTTGCAAAATTTATTGGCTTCTCATGGAATGGAAGGAATTAGTTGACCCGTGGCAGGTTAGAGTTCGATTTACCCCTAGAAAGGTACTTGTGAACGGCCTTCTCCTTAAAGAAATAAAGGGGTGTGCTAAATACCTGTCCCCCCTACCTTCCGACACAACCAGCAGAGTTTGATCAAAAACAAAAGTTACCCTCGCTTTCTAATCATCGCGCAATATTATGTGCAACATTGAAATTTTTTAAAATGAAAGTTGTCTTGGGTGACAGCGAGCCATTATGTTTCATACATGAAGCTATGGTTGTGCTACAGACGATGGTGCAACATTCATCACGAAAATTTCATTGGGGTAAATTTGAATGCAGGTGAAAGTTGAGGGAAATGGAACTGGAACCAGACCTTGAGCATTATTGATTCTGAGTTTGAAGGTTTTAGGTCTCTGAAGCTCTCACCATTGCACGAAACCCTCAGGACAGAAATGTCCGGTCTCCAGAAGATATGGGAAAACTACATAGATTTTATTGTATAGGATGGGCCATTTATATCTGAAACTTATTTTTTTTATAAATCAGGACTTATAGTTTATAGTTTATACAGTTCATCAGGAGATGAACTTAAAATCATGATTAATGAAGCCATCGCTGCTATCGGTTAAGACACTGATTACAGTAATGAACAATGTAATGGTTCGATGCAGGGAATCCATCAATTGTGAAAGACAGTATTTAAATAATGTAATTTTTAAGATGTAGACCTGTGACAGTGGTGACAATATCCCATGTTTTTACTTTGCTTTGATATAATAACAGCTTGCATTTGTTCAGTCCTGATTTATTACAAAAATAAATGTGTCACATATAATTGGCAACCCTCCTTATTAAGAATGGTCGAGGAACTTACCTAATCACAATATTTGTTAGCATGTGGGGTCAGTTGTGAAGAACTGAGTGAAAGAAATAATGCATGAAGAACGAAACGATAAATTTTCAATCGAGATTATGAAAGATAAACTGATGATGATGTTTCACACTTTTGAAAGATGATGTTGATTTGCTCCGAAATTTGTTGAAATTTCGGCTTGAAAGAATCAGGCCATTTTAAGGGCCTATGTTGGTGACAGAATTTAAATTTTCGACATAATATTGTGTGATGATAGGAAATCAAGGGTAACTTTTGCTTTTTTTTATGTTAAACTCTGCAGGTTTTGTCCGAAGGTAGGGGGGGCAGGTATATTGCACCACCCTGTATATTACAAGTAACGTCTTGAAGGAATCCGCGTGGACAAAGCAACAAAAGCAGCAATTGGAGATCGGGCCATTGGAATTCTATCACATTCCCGCCGTACAGAACATAAATGATGCTGGCCAAGATGAAGAATCTGCAACAAGGTGATTGTGAAGCCTCGAAAATGCCCTGCATTGCTCCCTTGGTTGAACTTACTTTACAATGCCGCCTTACTTTGTGAATTACTCAGTCGATCTCTGTGGGAAAAGTGAGGAGCTCATTTCATTGGGAGTCCAATCACCGATCGAACTATAATTAGTCAGCCAAATAATTTGCTTCTGAAGATAATCTTTCTATTCTTCCAAAATATGCCTCGTCTTTGTTTACAATCCCGGTCCCTGGTCGGCGGTCATCGACATGTAATGAGATTTTGGGCTTCATTCGGCGTTTCAGTGCAAAGAGCTCACGCATTATTCTCACGTTGTATGCGGCACTGGGAATATCTCGATAATAAATGCGATCTAACGGGTTTTCAAGAAGATTCATCAGAGATAACGAACGAAGAAGGAAAGAAACCGTCGGCTGGAAATATTTGCATCCAATCGTGTTCCTGTACAAACGACACCTGCTCCTGCCAGGAATCGCTCAACAACAGCACAGACAAAATCACATCAAGATGCATCAGGACTTCACCTTGACTCGGGGGAAATGCTGCCACGAATGCCTGGACGTAGCGTTCGCGTTTGCTAAGTATCGAATTTTCCTAACTCGGATGAACATGTCTCACCCTTACCATGACTGTTGCGACTATTAATGTCTATTGATGTTTATTCTAGTCTATTCTTGTCTATTGTACTCTCCCCGTTCCAGATGGATAATGCCCTAAAGAAAACACGCAGGGAGTCTGTGAAGAGAGTACATGGGTCAGTCAAGTGAAAACGAGAATTTTTTTCTTGCTGAGTGTGTTATTTCTCAAAGTTTTCCCCGCCATTGTTGAGGCACAGATTCCAACGCTTCGCAATATTGTTTATACCAGCCTCGTAAATTTTATGTGATTGCTGTTTGAACCGCCACGTGACAGCCTCCTACACTCCATCGTCCGTGCGTAGACGGTATGCTATGCTGGACGCGGACCATGGTGTGAATTGAGCTGCGACTAAAGATTCCAAAATCTGCAGTCAATAATTCAGTGAAATCTTTCTGTTCTTCCGTATGAGCTCGTCCACTATTGTGATAATTTCTATGGCGACGTCGTTGACCTGACCTGGGCGTGAATCATCCTTCAAACTCTCGGGCCGCTTCGGAAACGTTTGTACTACTTGTACGAGCGCCGCTGCGGTAAGAAGCTGTTGGTGTCACCAGCACTCATTCGGAAATGGATTTCAATGAGTGATATACCTTTAGCAGTGAGAAGTTGAATTACAGCACGCCGGGCTTCCTTGGAGGCACAAGGCACAATGGGCGCCATGTTGCTTGTAGGATAGACCTAAGACCTACTCCTGTTAAAGCTAAATATTTTTGCATTTTTGTAATTTTAGCTTCTTTTTTTCAGCATATCCTTTGTCGCTTACTGCATGGTCCCTTATGACTACATCGCCCCCTTTTTTGCTTTGTCTATAAAAATATCTAGTCTCTTCTTTAAAATAATCACGGAAGGGGCAGCCACTACGTCGTCATCTAACGCATTTCCACATGCTCACCACCCTGTAAGTAAAGTAGTCCTGTCTCGATCTGAGCCGCACCTGAAGGTTGCGCAACTTGTGTTAATTACCTCTCGTTTTATCTTGCTGCCATCGAACTGGGAGAACCTACCACGCTCGACATGATCTATTCCTTTAATGGTCTTGAAAGTCTGGATGAGATCGCCTCCCTTCAACCTTCTCTCGAGCAAGTACAGTCCCAACACTTCTAAAATATTCTCGTACGATGTCCCCTAACCTCCTTCATCATTCTTGTGACCCTCCTCTGTACCCATCAACCTTGAGAGAAGTGTTTCGAGGCAAGCCAGTCGATCTTCCATCCGACATGTTGAAGTGTTGACCTTTCCCTCCTTTTGGGAAACTGGTTCCCGTCGAATTTTCCAGAATAATTAAGCCCATCCTCGGCTTGGGGTTCGGCTAAAAGTCACCCGGAAAAAAATTACCACAGAGTTTGTATGAGCGGAAAAAAGCCACCCGAGACAAAGCCACAGAAAAGTCAACCAAAAAGTTTAAGGCTGCATTGCTATTATATTTAAGTTTACATGAGCTTTTAATTTTTATGGAGATTTTTCTTCCTTTGTACTTTTCATTTAAAACAATAAAATTTGCATTTTTGACCGTGTGACTTATGCGCAAGATGATATCTACGAAATTAAACAAATACTAAACGAATTCCCTTGCATGACATTGCAGCACATCAAAATGAATTCTCAAATGTAATAACCGTTGAGTGTGTGTTGTTCAACTGTGATCAGGATAATTAATGTTTAAATTACAAATTTTTTTAGAAGAAAATATGAAACTTGAATACAATTTCAAAACATAAAATTTGAAGATGAGAGAACTCAATGGGGGCCTATTTCGGGACATTCGCAGCATTGATAAAAATCGCGTTTTTTATATTTCATTTATGTGGATCCGTATCGCCTTCATCATGGTTGTTTTTTTCCCCGGTTTTTCCAATTCTGAAGTCTTTTTCTCAAAGCTTACCAATCCTTGCGATACCAGGTGGTGGTGTTTCTCGCAGACCTATCATCACTAGGGAGCGGATCTTTATGCAAATGCATATTTTTTTTGCAGCCTCCTATGAACATGCAGCCCAGATATTGATAGAATCATGTCTCATTGGTAGAGGAAGCCATTTATGCCATTTTAAAAACGCATAAAAATGCATGTTTTCACGTTTTTCTCAGCATGTGCATATTTCTATATATTCAATATATGTGCATGCTTATGCATATTTCGCCCATTTTTATGGGAAAAATAATGGTTTTCCAGGAAAATGTGCTATCTTTATGAGCTACCGATGAAAATTTTCATGCAGTTATGAAGTCCGACCAGCAGCGTAGCGAGGGGGGAGGGGAGGGGGGGGGGGGGGGAGGAGGGGAAGCCCCCTAACTCTGCCCTAATTTTATGAGCTACCGATGAAAATTTTCATGCAGTTATGAAGTCCGACCAGCAGCGTAGCGAGGGGGGGGGGGAGGGGGGGGGTGAGGAGGTGAAGCCCCCTAACTCTGCTCTAAATTCATCCGTCGCCTCCACCCCTCCAGAGAAGTTAAGGAAATTCTAGTCCCCGTTCGTTTCCCTTAGCCCTCCATTGGCGAATTCCTGACTTCGTCGCTGGCTGTGACAAGAATAGACCAAAGTTCCTTCTTCCGAAAAATTCGTACTGCGTTAAAAAAATTTTTTTTTCATATTTTCCCATATTCGTGCATATCTCACGCATATTTTGGCATTTTAAGCGCATATGTAAGTGCATATTTTAGGATTTATTAGCGCATAAAAATCCGCTCCCTAATCATCACTCTCAACAGCCCTCATCCATACAGTTACCTAGATAATAATGAATGGTTGTCCACTAGGAAGGTTTCGTTAAGGCAGTCAAGTGCATCTAAGTACAAGCAATCAGGAGTTGTCTGCTTTGCGACGTGACTTTGTGTTGGTATCCAAAGTAACTGGAAGCTTAGGGGAAAAATGTGTAAAGCTAAGAACAAGCCATACCTAATTCAAGCAACATTTGCGCAATCAAGGCAGTTTTCCTCGCCGTGGTACAACGCAAATTTGAAGCCCAAAGTATTTAGGCCCGAACGCAAAAACTTCGTTCATGAAAATGAAGCGGCCTCCAAACTAAAGAGCTCTTTTTCTCCCATAGGAGTTCATGTGCACTCTCAAAAAATGTTGGAACAGTTTTCAATTTGTAGCTACTCGAAATTGGTTCAGACTATGCTTGTGCGCATTTGAGGGCTGACTAATGCATCAAATGAGCACATATAAGTACGGTTACATCAAAATCCATTGACTCATTCTGTAAGTGCAGCGAATTATTCTTAGTGAGGTTGCGGCAGACCGGCGCAGCCTGAGTGGTGAGGCCGAGAACTTATCGGGCGTGGTACCTTCCCCTTTTCCACTGAGATCTAGTCATCTGTCATATTGTATTACTAGGTTAGAACCGGTTATTTTCGAATGTATACACGATACATACACGAGCCAAGGAGATCCCATCTATTGGATGATATCGGTCACGTTTACAAATTGGCTTTGAAGTAGAAACCAATTGGAGTCTTGAAGGGAAAACTGCATACCTCTAATCCTCATTCGTCTCTCGTCTCCTTACAAGTGAAGATGAACGGTTTTCTTTTCCTTCTGCCCTTCGTCTTCTCCACCCTCCAGTTTTGCCTTTCCGACTTCGTGTTTCCGCACAAAATCTCGTCGGTCAACACCAGTAAGACCAATTCATCTGACTTTCTTCTAACATTCTCACGAAAGAAAATATTCTGTGTCCCGATCGAGTCTTTCCATCGCAGACGTCAACCTGACTTCTCAACTGAAAATGGTAGAGAAGGAAAACACGAAGAGGAACGCAGCCAACGAAGGGGAAATGAAACCGTAGGTGAAAAAATATCGATATTCCATACTGTCCATGTCAGAACGACAATTGTACGAGCCTGGAATCGCTCAATAACAGCACAGATGACCGGAACATTACCGAAACATGAACGAACCCTTGGAAGTGGGACCCTGTCCTGAGGGGTATCGACTGGAATTGACGGGAGTCTAAAAGGTGAACGAAGAAAGGAACACAACAGAGACGATAGAGGAATTGAGATGCAAGGCTCTGCAATGCCCAATGGGTTCTGTGAAGCTGAGCAATGGACAATGCCATAGACACTGCACCCAGGGACCATGCGGAGAAGGTAGAAAGAATCTCTTTCATCAAAGAAGAAAAATATTGAGATTACTGTCTTATGAACATCTTTCTTGAATAGGGAGAGTGCTGGTATCGAATGGAGACACAAAGACGATAGAATGTCAGGAAAGAATCCGCCTGGATGAATGAGCGTTCTGGTCTGACCAAGAAAAGTGTTATCCTCTGCGTTAGCTCCCTTATCTCGTTTTAGTGGGCCTCCTTTCCTGAAAGGAAAGAGACCACTTATGGTCCCGTTCTGTTCGTCCGTGTGTCCGTGTGTTACACTTTTGTTGCCCGACGATAACGAAAAAATATTGGCCTGATCCAGGGCCGGATTAAGAAGTTGCGGGGCCCGGGGCAAGTGGATTCTTGGGGCCACCCCCCCCCCCCCCCTCTCCCCCGCTATTTAACGCTAATATTTAACGTTAATTTCTTTTAGGAGGGCCTCCTTGGAAGAGTGGGACCCGGGGCAACAGCCCCCTTTGCCCCCCCCCCCCCCCCCCCCCCCCCCCCCCCCCCTCTCCTTGGAAGGGTGGGACCCGGGGCAACAGCCCCCTTTGCCCCCCCCCCCCCTCCCCTTAATCCGGCTCTGGCCTGATCAATGCGAAAATTGGCAAGCAAGTAGATATGAACAAGATACAGGCCGAGTTCGTTTTGTGGTGAATTTGCACCAAAATTGGCATTTTTATTGCAAATTTTGGATTTGAAATTTGGTCACTGAGGGGAAGGTATGTGTACCCGTGAGTCCTTCAGGTTCTGTTCTACAATGCGCATGCGCGTACATCCCAGGATTTGGGCGCGGCGCCGTATCAGCAACCAGACCTGTCAGTTCTCTACCAACCTCCGTGGTGGGTGGAGCCAACCACGCACAGCCCTCCATCGTTTCATGGGCATCGTTTGTTTAAGTTTACCAAATATAAATGAGAAATGAGGTTTTTGATGGTCGAAGACCGGAAAGAGATGGCGTCTTGCTTAATTTGGTGACAAAATGAGGGTTTCCTTAACTGAAAGGAGGCTCACTACTGGACTGGGCTCGCCCAACCTGTTCTTTATCGAATGTTTCCTCCAGTCCCATTCACGCTAACGTTTATGTACTGTGCAGTTCAAGAGGGACCGTGTGATGGATGACAAGATATTCATGCTGGACCTGACAACGTTACAGTCATTCTGTGCCGATCCTCTTCCGCCATCTAGACGTACTTCATTCGTTTCATCCATCGGGCCCAAATCCAGACTTTGTCCACCTGGTTCACTCCGCGACTACAATGTCAGTATCCCTTACTGTCCTTAGAGTCTGATCTTGCATGTTCGAGAACCCTACAAGTGGAGGGGGAATGCATGAGGATCCTTTCTGAGGTAGGATCCTCGTCCAAAAAGAACACGTTGTGCAACTTCAGAAATTTCTGTCATATCTAGTATATGCAGGTACTTTTCCAAAAAACTTTCCATAAAATTAGCCGTTCAAACACCTTTGATTTTTCGCACAACTTGTAATGAGTGACTTTATCTGCTTTCGTCTTTTCAGTTGGAAAAAAAGTAAAGCCAGAGCCTTCGTGCGCGGAACAAGTACTCAGGTTTCGCACAGTGACGCAATCGCTAATTTGACATTTTCTGTAGAAAAGATCGTTTCTCTGGTTCTAAAACCCCAATAACAGTCGACTCCGTACGTTGGAATACTCACGGGACCAACGAACTTCATTCTAAAATCTGGAGTATTCCAATAACCGAAACTATCTGCTGTATCCTACAGTAAATCGTACAATGTTATTCCATAAAGCCGAGCATTCCCCTAAGCGGTATTCCATTATGTGGAGTCGACTGTACATCGTAATATTCGTGGATTAAACTCCAAATGATTTTTGAGTCACCCGATGTGTCGAGGTGAGAAAAACTCCCTCACTCTCCAAGTGAGGATCCACCCCTTCACACGCTCCTCCTTCTGTCATCTCCCCGTCTTACACATCATTCTTGGGTGAGCGCGAGGAATATCTTAGAGAATAATTGATTAACTTTCCGCAATGAATTCATGAAGAGGGATGGCGCGAAATTTCTCGGCTTCTCATGGATTGAAAGGAATAAGTTGACCTATGGCTTATGAGCGTTCGATTCGCCCCAAGAAGTGAACTTGTGAACTCCCTTCCTCATGAATTAATAGATTGTAAGCAACGTCTTGAAGGAATGCACGTGGACCAAGCAAGGAAAGCAGCAAGTGGAGATCGGATCACTAGACATCAACCACATCTCCGTCACCATTCCGGACCCAATAAAGATGATGCAGGTTAATATGAAGAATCTGCCAAATGGTGATTGCGAACCCTTGAAAATGCACTGCAGTACTCCATTGACTGAACTTACCTTATAATGCCGCCTTACTTTGCGAATTCCTCAATTGATTTCTACGAGAAATGTGAGGAGCTCATTTCACTCTTCCATCTCACCGATGGAACTATAATTAGTCAGCCGTATGACTTGCCAATGAAATTTTCTATTCTTCCAGAATATTCCTTGTCCATTTTTACAATCCCGGCCTCTGGTCGAGGGTCATCTGCATGTAATGGGCTTTTGGGTTTCATTTAGCGTTCCGGTGCAAAAAGCTAACGCATCATTCTCATGTTCTATGCGGTGCTGGGAATATCTTCATAATAAATGCGATCCAATGGCGTTCGAGAAAGTTCATTAGAGGGAACGAACAAACAAGAAAGAAACTGTCGGTGGAAAAGATCGATATCCCATCATGTCCCTGAACAAGCGACAACTGCTCATACCATGGATCGCTCAACAGCAGCATGGACAAAGTCACGTCAAGATGGATCAGGACTTAACCTCGACTCTAAGGAAATGTTACAATGAAACCATGGAAGTGGGACCCTGTCGCGAGGGATATTGACTGGGATAGACCGAAATCCATAAAGAGGATAAAGAAAACAGACTGTCGTGGGAACGAGATGTAATCCTCAATCATGCCCAGTAAGGTCGGTGAAACAAAACAAGACACGCAAACGGAAAAGACGCGAAGAGGCTCTGCCCATCTTGCAGGTTCCTAATTGGTGAGGTTTCACTTAGGATTCCCGAATTCCCGTCTATTGGCCCCAAAATGGATGATGCCATAAGACTATACGCAGGGACCGTGCGAGGAAATTAGACGAATCTTTTACATCTAAGACAATATGAAATTCTCTCTCTCTCTTCTGCTCGGCTGTATCTTTTTTGAATAGAAAAAGTATCGGACTCCGCTTTGACTCGGGGGAAACACTGCTGCTAACCCTAGGAAGTGGGACCCTGTCCCGAGGGGTATCGACTGGAATTGATCGAAGTCCAAAACTTGTACGAATAAAGGAACACAGCAGAGACGGTCGAGGAATTGAGATGCAAAGCTCTGCCATGCCCAATGGGATCTGGGAAGCTGAGTGATGGGATCGGACGAAGAGGGTCACTGCCCACCAGGTTCGTATTATACGAAGAATACCACTGGGATTGTTGAATGCGGGTGCGAGATCTATAGAGTCTATTCGCCTTGCGATGGACTACCATAAACTCAACATCCAGGGACCCTGCGGACAAGGTTGAAATTTGAAAGACCGGTCATAAGAACTTCGCGGAACCCCTCCACCCCTCCCCTCAAACTTAAGGGCTGGTTGCGCCACTGCCGTGGACCGAGTAATAAAAACAACACTTGGAGATCGGGTTATTGGAATTCTAGCACCGTCCCGTCACCACTCCCTACCCAACAAAGATGATGTAGAGTAAGATGAAGTATCTGCGCCCAATCACGGATTAAACTAATCAGCAGAAGAACCTGCTTCTGTAGATAATATATCTACTATTCCAGAATACGCCTAGTCCTTTGTGATTCTGGTCTCTGCTCTGTGGTCATCTATATGTAATAGGTGGACTTCATACGGCATTCCAGTGTAAAAAAAATAGCGAAGCATTAGCTATGTTGTATGCAAATTGGGAAGACTACATTTCCAGCATTGTGTTCAATTTTGTAAGCCTGACAGTAAGGCGTGCTACAAAAATCATAATGGGGAGGATTTCCATAATGGATGCTTATTAGAAAAGTTAGGATTCCATTCTAGAGAGAGAGCTGAGGCCTTATCTACTGTAGTAATTTATCATCATTATGGGGAAATATAACGCGGACAGCACCAGATATTTCTTACTCGATGGTAGCAGCTAGAGGATTTACGGGCTCTTCCCCGAAAGATAATTCCCAGACCGGTTTATTCCCCGAAAGGAATTTTCCCAGAGCGAACTTTTCTCAGAACTGTCTTATGGCAGGAGGGCTTTTTCCTCGAAAGGAGACTTCCCCGAAGGAGTTTCTGCTGACGGTTTATTCCTCAAAGAAAAAAAAATACGAAGGAAAATTCCCCTCCGTTCCCGAACGGAGTATTCCAACAGACATGGAAGTATGGAGTACTCCTAGGTTACTTGGGGAACACGTGCGTGGGAAGAACAAGGAGAAAACGTGGGGGGAGGCCCTCTTCAAGTTCCGCGATGTTCTTCAGAGGGAACAGAGTTCGAATGAAGTGAAGATTGCTCAACTCCTTGTTGGAGGCGCTCCGCCTCACAGGCTGAAGAAATATTGTAACCTCGACCTCAGAATTAAGACCTTGGTCCAGCAATGTACGGAGGGGCAGATTGATCGGACTAGCTTCCTTTCAAGGTGTGTTGCATAACGTGCATTACTGTGGTTGGTTGACGGATGTGATGCATAGACGGATCAGGTGCTTGAAATTTTTGCAGGACGTATATTTCTTGTCAAGTACTGACTGAAGAATGAAGAAAACTGATGGCTGATGAGTACTGGTTGCTTTAAAGGAAAAATTTCGTTCAAGTAAAAATCGGATCGGGGATTCGACCGTAATGAAAAATACCGGACACGCAGCCGGAGCGAGAGAGAACCAGTTCAAGTTGCGTAAACACGAAGTGCCACGAGCGGCATAGTAGGATCTCGCCAAAGGGGAAGTAGGGTGGTGAACGGAAAGTGGGGCTTGAATTTCCGTAACCTTCCTTTTGACATAGAGGGAAATTATTGGGATTTGCAGATGCGCTTGGATCAGGGTTTCACCTTACCACCACTGCCCCCTTCTTGCTACGCCACTGAATGAGACCCCAGGTGCGGCATGACTTCCTCACTCGTACGCTCGTATGGTAGTGAATGCATTGAGCAAGTGCGGTGTAGTAGTAGCTTCCCATTCCGTGACTCGCGTCACAATGGGATGGGATGCCTTCATGGCAGTGGTGGCTCGTGAAATGCAGTAGTAGTTCGTCGGTGGAGGCAGACGAGGTAGACCTCCCCTGTCTCCAGTGACTACTGTTGCACATCAAGAGCCACCACTGTTCCATGGACAAAAAGTGAAAAGGTAGTTGTGGGGGAATAAGCTACTTAAGAATTTCTATATTTAAGAGAGATAGGCCTCTCGTATTATACTGGGTAGCCCTTAAGTTCCAGGTCGCATGAATGTGTTGCGCGCCGGCGCACCATCAGCAACATTTCCATCCTTAACCAAATTGTTCCTAACCGCTGGGTTGGGGGGTCGTCTCCATGGCTGTTGTGACCTACAAGAACCCCAGACCTCACGACGTGTGATAACAGCCTATGAGGCTATGCGAAAAAAAGAGTTGCCGAGCAACGCAACCAAGGTGTGGATGAGAGTATGAGGGAAACTTTTTGCACAGTGAATCCTGCAATGCTGTGACATATGTCCTACAGAACTTGGCGAAGAATCATACTGAATCATAACAATAACGGAGCTCACACCGACCCCCTTAAACTATAGTTTGTACAGCGGCCTGGGACTTATGAGCCACCCTGTAAATGAACGTTCGACCTTGACACGGGATGTCAAAAGTGCAAGAACGCGTCCTCTCACCCGACTTGAACCTTGTACAATCAAGGGTTAAATTTGAGAGGGTCACTGCATACGTCTGGTCCTCAATCACCTCTCCGTCTCTATACTTATAAAGATGAACGGCATCCTCTTCCTTCTGTCCTTCGTCTTCTCCACCCTCCATTTTTCCCTTTCCTGCTTCAAATTTCCGCACAAAATCTTGCCGCACAGCACTGGTTAGTCCAATTAATTGAACCTTATTATTAAAAAAAAAGTATTTCTTTGTTTCAATCGAGTCTTTCCATGCAGACGCAAATCAGACTTCTCCGTTGAAGATGGTGGACACTGAAAAAGCGAGGAGGAACGAAACCAACGAAGGAGGAATGAATCCGTCTGGGGAAAATATCGATATCCCATCCTGTCCTTGTCCGAACGACAACTGCACATGCGTGGATTCGCTTAATAACTGCACGGACGACAGGAACATCATCGAGACATGTATGGACTCCACTTCGACTCGGAGGAAATGCTGTTACGAACCCTTGGGAGTGGAACCCTGTCCTGAGGGGTATCGACTGGAATTGACCGAAGTCCAAAAGTTGAACAAAGAAAGGAACACAACAGAGACGGTCGAGGAATTGAGATGCAAAGCTCTGCCATGCCCAATGGGGTCTGTGAAGCTGAGCGATGGGACATGTGTGGTGAGACCGAACGAAGAGGGTCACTGCCCACCAGGTTGGTACCCTTTGAAGAACCATTCCGTGATTGTTGAATGCGAATGTGAGTTCTACAGAGTCTATTGGCCTAGCGATGGACAATGCCATAAAGTCTACTCCCAGGGACCCTGCGGAAAAGGTAAGAAAATATTTTTCATCAAAGAGGAAATACAAGTTGGGCAAAAAAATTTGTCCAGTTATCTTTAACGCTTCTCAGTCGAAGCGTTTATCGAGAGTTTGAAAATATTGCACTATTGCAATAGCTGCTCTATATAGAACATTTATCAAATTCTCCACTAATGTGAAAATATTTAAGATTGAATTCTTCATTTCGATGCCGTTACGCACAGTGTAACAGAATTAGAGCTTGAAAAGTGCTCTTACCAGTACCCTATAAGATGTGTTCCAGGTGACGTCCATTCCTTTGCTTATGACGAGTAGGCGACCTCTTGCATGCCATCGCGGCATGGCACCAACTTTTCCACCGCCACATCTGATATATACTTTTTACCTAACCACATGAAAGTTATGTCACCGATCCTTTATTCTGTTGACATCGTTGGAAAGCTGAATGAATGTTCTATACGGAGGTGCTTTTAGCAAACTCTTGGGGACTAGTGCTGCGGAGTGATAAAGATAGCTGACTTTTTTTTGGCCCATTCTATATTAAGATCCCTGTCTTATGAACATCTTTCTTGAACAGGGAAAGTGCTGGTGGCGAATGGAGACACGAAGACGATAGAATGTCAGGAAAGAAAATGCCCGGATGGAGAGGCGTTCTGGCCTCATCATAAACAGTGTTATCCTCTTCGTTGGTTCCCAATTCCTATTTCTTCACTGGAATTTTGCAGCCTTATTCACGCTAGTGTCTGTGTACTGTGCAGGTCATCCGGGACCGTGTAAAGTCGGGTTATTCATGCTGAACTGGAAAACGCTACAGCCGTTCTGCGCCACTCCCACTGAACTTTTTACAATAATTTTCTCGTCCGAAAACAGACCTTGTCCACCTGGTTCACTCCGCGACTACAATGTCAGTATCCTTAGAGTCCGATATCATTGCATGTTATAATGAGAATAATTTTTTTCATTTTTTTTGGTTCTCTCTTTCATAACCCATATTCCTTGAATAATCGATGAATGTATTCTCTTTTCCCTTAGAAACGATGTCGAGAATCCTACACGTGGAAGGGGAATGTATGAGGATTCTTTCTTAGGAAGGATCCTCGTACAAAAAGAACACGTTGTGGAACATCAGAAAATGTTTTGTTGTATTTTTTTTTGCCAAGAAGGGAGAACTGCTCACCAGTTTCTTGTGGTTTCTATATTATCAAATTAACTTGTCAGTAGTTCAATGCAGATGGCACCTTCATGGGCGGAAAAATCTACGAGAAAATCTACTCTTAATGCTGTTGTAGAAAATAAAACCAATGCAGCGCATAACCTTAGGAGGCAAGGAAATACTGGCAAAAGATCACATTAAGGGTATACAGTCACCCTGACGGAAAACAGTTCCTTTTTGTCACCTCATGTTTTTAAATAAATAAACAATTAGAAGGAGGTGGGGTGAGAACTCTTCGAATAATGAAAGAAATAAGGTGAGGAGGACAGCTCTTCAGTATTCCTAATGGCGTGCGTACTCATTAGGTCTTGCAAAACTCTCAATCATTTGGATTCCCCTCTTTAAAAATTCGTTGCACCAAAAAACATCAATGATCTGAATCACAACCACGGTCTTCCGGACGTGGAAACTTGCAAGTAGAAGAAGACGATCATAAATTTTATGACTGTTCCACAAATCAAAAGGCAAAACAGGTGAAAGCAGAAATTACAAATGGATCACTCAGATGAATCTTCTCAAATGAACAAAATCAAAAGTCTTAGTCTGCACAAGGGTCACCCTTGTGCAGACTAAGACTAAGACTTGTAGAAACTAAGGGTGGATTTTTGAACACAACACTATCCGATAATGCAGCTTTATTCCAGGGAAAATGCATGATATTTCCTGAAATAAATCAGCATTATCGGATAGTGCTCTGTTCAAAAATCCACCCTACACTCAGAGAAATCGGTAAATCGAGATGATATGCTTCTCTCAATTTTCGCATTTCGATTTATTTTTCTCAAGAGAAAAAGACATCAACTGGATTTTCGATGTATATCTCTCACTTCCCGACCGTGCCGGCTCGCCTAAAGGGCGTTTGCAAAACCGAAATGAGTCTATAGCCGAGTCGAGAGGGTGGTTTGACTGGTCTTGCATCGTCTAGACCCATGTCAACCTCCGTCTTCCACTTCATCGTGCCTTGGAAGGCCTCTCCTGCCCTCCCCCCCATGAACCCTCGGAGTAATGCATAAACAGCCGAGGGATTCACACGCAACCGCCTGAGTGCATGGCCTCTTCTCCCTATCACCTTCCTTTCGACCCGTGCGAGTAGCTCGTGCGTCTCGAAGGGATTTCCATCTAACCGCTTACTTCATTCTTCGAGTTCAGTTTCGTACGGTGTTTGTATTCCGTTTGGTGCGTTGGTGGTGCACCACGTATCGCCATTATAGCAAGATCCGACTGTTAACTATAGACAGTTAACAGTCCTGTAAGAATACATGGATTCCTATGGGAGAAAAAGAGCTCCTTCGCTAAAAGGCCCCGTTATCTCTCCTAAATTAGGTTTGTGCATTCGGGCTTTAAGCTCAAAAGCCACTATATTCCCACAATAGGTTTGTCTGACGTTAAAGAACACCAGTATTTGTATCCTATAATCTTGAATCAATTGGTGCACCCGCAAATATTTTCGGAAAGTCTCTCCTGCCCTCGAGATCGTAGACTCGTCTTGCCCTGCTCCCCTGATTCATCAGAAAAAGTCAACCACTGTGTACGAATTCAATCCGTCCGAAAACTGCGTATTTCCTGTATCCTTTGAAGGTCCGGTCTAGCCCTTCATCACCGTGGATGCCTAATATTATATTTCAGTTTCATCCATGATTTTACTTTAAACTCGGTGCCAGATTCCACCCTCCGTATTGAGTGTTATGCATGTTTTCATTATATTTTTATAATGATATGCGACTGAAGCAGTGACAGCTGCTTCTTTGAGGAAAATAAAAATGCCCCATTGGTGGTGGACGATTACTGGACATGATGTGGAATGAACATGTGCTCTACTTGTTGGCGCATGAAAAGTAGCCCCTGACAGATCTTCCGTGGTATATTAAGAATAACTCCAGAGAAGCACGTGGTAGTCTACCGTAACACATTCTCGCTGAGATGGCTCGAGAAAGTGAGAGGAGCAAACCATAGGCCTTTCATGCAACGATTGCGACTCTCGCAAAAAAGTTGTCCTCCATGTGATGCGATAACCGCATCCAAAATTCGATGCGATAAAGACGCATCACGTGGAGGAAAGATTTTTTCGCAAGAAAAATGCATCAAACTGAGGCACTGAATTTTCTGTGTGTAAGTCGCAAATGCATAAACTTCATTTAAGGGAGATAAGGGGGCCTTTAAGCTAAAGAGCTATTTTTCCATCATAGGAATCAATGTAGTCTTTAAGGACCGTTAACCAAAGGAGATTTCAGCATTCGAACCTTAACCTTTACTTCATTCATGAACATTTGATTTAAAAAAAAAAACAAAATGCAGGTGCAAACAGGAATTTAATACCCATCCATTCCATACCCTTGTCCAACCCAGTAGATGTCTCTCCCTCTCCTCCCTTGGAGGAAGACAGATCTATTTCTCGTTTTCAAACTAATTAACAATGATGAACGTCAGTGAGGGCATCCAGTTCCACAGCGTCTCTCCGGTCCCGGTCGTTCCGACACCACGGATTGGTCGACACTCAATCGATTCCGCGTCATTCCATTTTTATTCGTTCCGCTCCACGAGGATCAAACCACTTGTATTCAGCAAGAAAACGGTTGAGTACTTAAACCAAGGAGCAAACCTTGTTTTTGGCACTGAATAACCTGTTTGATGACCGTAACTTCCTTAGATCAAATGGAAACAAAAGCCATCGGATTTAGCACGAATACATGCCACTCGGGTCCATGACGAAACGATTCTACAAGATCCTTACAGAGGAGGAAACATGATGTTTGTGCGAAAGATAAATAAATGCATGTTGGCATTGGGTATTAGACACTACCCAATTGGAAATGTAAGCGTTGCGTTTAATTGCGGTAGTCCCGTTGCCCCATTTGAACCGAATTAATCTCACCCTATAAAGTATAAGGGATTTCGGTCTAAATGCAGATTGGCCATGATCCCAGCCCACATGCAAAAGAAAAAGGAATGAGAAAAATCTTTATTTAAAAGAAGAAGGAAGACATCCGACACCAACATGAACAGATTTCAATAAGCATATTGAAGGAGTACGCGTGGACCAAGCAATAAAAGCAGCAATTGGAGATCGGGCCATTGGAGTTCTATTACATTCCCACCATAAAGAACAAAAATGATGCTGGCCAAGATGAAGGATCTGCGACAACGTGATTGTGAACCCTCGAAAATATCCTGCAGTACTTCTCAATCGCCGATAGAACTTTAGTCAGCCGAAGAATCTGCCTCTGAAGAGTCCGTATACCGGGTGGCCCAAAAAAGTGAGCCCGCTGCAAATTTTTACATGTACATATTAAGAACGAAAATTCAAATATCACACACACAAAAAAAAGTTTGACAAAGCCTACCATTCAGTGTCATTCACACAAGCATGTGATGTTCGATGTGTCCTCCCTACTACACACTCAAGACGATGGTGCCACTTGTTGATGCTGTGGTCAATGAAACGTTGTGACAGTTGGCCTCACTTTTGGGGGCCACCCGGTATACAGGGTGTCTCAAAAGTTCGGACTAGGTATTTGGGGTTAATTGAAACTTTCTTTCAATTTCAGATAATTGAAGAAATGGGTGGCAATAAAAATGAAGAAAAGGTCTGGATCTCACGCCATTGAACTTTTTCCTTTTGGAGACATCTGAATTCAGTGGTTTAAAACTCACGACCGCGGAATATCGACGAACTGAAGGAGAACATTCAGAATTGCAAAAAAGTACGGAGATGTGCCAAAATAAGTATGGAAGTACTAAGCAATATTTAGAGGGGGTTACATGACAGAATTGGTATGTGTATGCAACTTCATGGCATGCAATTTCAACATTCAATGATATAAAGGTAAATAATGAAATCTTTCCATGAGTCCGGAATTTTGAGACACCCTGTATGACGGCCTACCAACGACATCGGCTTAAGCTTAATATTCTTATCCTGTCCACGGCAGTATATTCCAACAAACGTAATACAAAGAGCTATGAGCAGTCTCTTACAGAAGCTTCTCCTTCCCGAGATTAACTGTCTTGATACGTCCGATCCAAGCTTCCCTCCGTTGTCGACTAATCCTAGCTGTTTCTGGTTCTTGATGTCTTATATACGAGCCATGATACGATAAATGGACCTGCCTACCATTCCACCCAATCGAACTCCGTACCCGAAAATGAGAGAATTTGGAATAAGGACGAGGGTGTTAGCCACACAGGATAATCAACTCGTCATCCATCATATCCGACGTGTACCTGCTTTGTGCAAGCCGCGCAGGATGGTGACGTCATGCAAGAGTCAATTCTAGGATATACCTTGTCATTGTTCATGATTCCGGTCTCTGGTCGGGGGTTATCTGCATTAATGATTTTGAACTTCATGGGACATTTAATTAGAGAGATCTCAAGCATTATACGAATACAGCAGCATTGCATACAGCAGTGGGAAGGCCTAACCTCAAACATTTTGTTCAATTTAGTAACCTTGACAATAAAGTGACCCAACGGCATTGTGGGTTCAGAGGCTGGTTACGAACACCATAATGAGGAGAAAATCATTTTGGATGCTGACAAGAGAAGTTAGGACCCTACTCTCGAGAGAGATCTCATCTAGTAATTTACCGCTATTAAGGAAAAATATAACGTGGACCGCATTACACTTTCCAATTTGATGGTAGCAGTAGAAGCAAGAGGGAACCAGTTCGAGTTGCGTAAACCCCAAGGGAGACAAGTGGCAGCGCCAAGATTTCGCCGGGGGGAGGGAGGGGAATGGAATGTGGGAATAGAATTTCCCTAACCTTCCCTAGAAGATAAAGGGAAATAATTGTTGGGGTGGAGGGGTCGGATGCATTTGTGTCAGGGTTGGGATGTTTAACCCCCCCACCGTTGCAACCCTCCTTGCTACGCCACTGAGTGAGACTCGGGGTGCGGAATGACTTCCTCACTCGTACACTCGTGAATGCGTGGAACAAGTGTTGTGTCGTAGTAGCTGTCCATTCCGTGACTAGCTTTATGATGGGATGGGATGCCTTCATGGAAGTGGCGGCTCGTGAAATGCAGTAGTGGTTCGTCAGTGGAGACAGAGGAGGTAGGCAACCCCTGTCTCCTCTGACTACTGCTTTTTATCGAGAGCAGCCTCTGTTCCATGGACAAAACGTGACTAGGGAACAACGCAGCCATAAGCAATTATGCAGTATAGAAAATATGGTATTAAAAAATTTCAATCTTTAAAAGATCGTAGGTTTATCATATTCTACATGAACGCTCGACCTTGACACGGGATATCATAAGGGGAAAGAAGACACGTTCACGTCCCGACCGGAACCTTGACATTTGAAGGGCTAAATTTGAGAGGATCATTTCATTCGTCTTCATTCATCCTACCGTCTCTATACAGATAAAGATGAACGGTTTCCTCTTCCTTCTGCCCTTCGTCTTCTCCGCCCTCCATTTTTCCCTTTCCTGCTTCGTGTTTCCGCACAAAATCTCGCCGGAATACACCGGTAAGTATAATTTATTGGACATTCTTACGAAAATAAAGTAATCTTTGTCTTGATCGATTCCTTCCATCGCAGATGTCAACCCGACGTCTCCGTCGAAGCTGGTGGACACTGAAAAAGCGAAGAGGAACGCAACCAGCGGCGAAGGAATTAAACCGTCGGGGCAGAAGATCGATATCCCATCGTGTCCCAGTCGGAATGACAACTGCTCGGGCCTGGAATCGTTCGACAACACTGGCGACAGGAATATCACCGAGACGTGTCTGGAATCCACTTCGACTCGGAGAAAATACTGCTACGAACCCTTGGAAGTGGGACCCTGTCCCGAGGGGTATCGACTGGAATTGACCGAAGTCCAAAAGTTGAACAAAGAAAGGAACACAACAGAGACGGTCGAGGAATTGAGATGCAAAGCTCTGCCATGCCCAAAGAGTTCTGTGAAGCTGAGCGATGGGACATGTGTGGTGAAACCGAACGAAAAGGGTGACTGTCCACCAGGTTGGTACCCTTCGAAAAGCCACTCAGGGATTGTTGAATGCGAGTGCGAGTACGACAAAGTCTATTCGCCTAGCGATGGACAATGCCATAAACTCTATACCCAGGGACCCTGCGGAGAAGGTAGAATAGAAGAATCTTTTTTATTATCAAAGAATAAATATTGAGATCCCGGTTTATGAACATCTTTCTTGAACAGGGAAAGTGCTGGTGGCGAATGGAGACACAAATACGATAGAATGTCAGGAAAGAAAATGCCCGGATGAATGGGTGTTTTTTCCTCAGCAGGAGAAGTGTTATCAACTTCGTTAGTTCCCCTATCCCTTTCTCTTGGCCGGAATGTTTCATGCAGCCCCATTCACGCTAGTGTTTGTGTACTGTGCAGGTCATCAGGGACCGTGTGATGGCAAGATATTCATGCTGGACCTGACAACGTTACAGCCGTTCTGCTCCTATCCTACTATAGTATTTAATTTCATCACGGCCAAAAACAAACCTTGTCAACCTGGTTCATTCCACGGCTACAATGTAAGGATTCCTTTTAGTCCCCAGATTCTGATCTCATTGCGTATTATAATGCGGATTATTTCTTTCTTTCTTTTCACTTGTCTCTTTTCACTACCCACGTTCTTTTAATAATCGACGAATATGCTTTTCTTTCCTCTAGGGATACTGTGAACAATCCTTCACATGGTCCTAACGTGGTCCTCCTAAGAAAGGCTCCTTACATAAAAGGAACATATTGTGGAATTCCAGAAAATGTTTGTCCTGTCAAGAAGGGAGAACTACTCGCCAGTCTCTGGTGGTTTTATTTTATTAAAGTAACTTGTCAGTAGTTCACTACAGATGGTGTCTTCGAGTCTTGCAGAATGGGAAAATAACTTCAGGAAGCAAGGAAATACTGGCAAAGGATAGCAAATACAGCCACCGTGGACGGAAAACATTCCTTTTTTGTCAACTCATGTTTTCCAATAAATGAACAATTAGGAGGTGGGGTGAGTAATAATTCCTTTTGAAAAGTGAGAGCAGTAATGTATGGATGACATGGCTTTTTAGCATTCCGAATGGCATCCGTGCTGATTCATTCTAGTGACATTCTCACTCCTTGGGATTCCTCCTGCAAAAAAATTCGTTTGATAAAATAAAATCTCAATGAACTAAATCACAACCACGGTCTATCAGACATGTACATACTTGCAGGAAGTTGGAGACTATCTGTAATTTCGTTTCCTTTCCACTAATCAGATGGCAAAACAAGAAATTTAATCATCCGGAGGATGGATGGAAGAGGGTCTCGGATCAATTGAGACGAGATCCCTGTAGATACTGAATCAAATATTGACTGATGAACGCGTCCTGAAACCTGAAAAGTGGCTGGAATGTGTGAGCAAAGAAAGATAAACGTACGCATGTTATTCGGTATTGGACGGAACCAAACTGGAAACGTAAGCGTTGCACTTCGCCATCACCTGCGATTGAACGAGAGAGCGGAATCACACGCGTGCTCCTCTGCTAACGTACATCACTCAACCATACGCATTACATATAAGGGCCCACCCAGTTTAAAATCCCGGCTGGAAACAGCTACATTTTCCAACTGGGCTCCAGCTGGAAATGAGATTGAATTTACCAGCTGGAAATTAGTCTGGAAACATGAAAAAAAGTGATCCGATCCAGCT
>CAJPEV010001802.1:0-57069 GCA_905338385.1 Darwinula stevensoni | reverse complement strand
TTTTTTTTCTATGGTGAAGAGCATCTGCGTTGAGCATTTGCGCATGTGATTTGTGGTGCCTTGTTATGCACATTGTCCGTTTCAAATTTACATTTTTCGTTTTCTGACGTCATTCTCGGTGAACGAACGGGCAAAGGTTACTGCTCGGTACGAATGGACGAAAAGTCCCGTGATCGTTTTGCGAATGTTTCGAGCGGAATTCGGTCCCCGGGTCCGCCCTCAAGTCCGCCCTCTCGTGCGAGAGGGCGGACCAGAGGGACCGCATACGGCGATTGACAAGGCACTGAGATGCCATTCGGGAACATTTTGAGCGAGGCATCAACTTGAACCGCAAAATGCTTCGAACGCGAGCCGAACGACGACTCAATGAATTCCTTAAGTCGCTTTAAAAAAGCTCTCACCAGAAGGCGCATCTCGATCGAATCGCAATTAAAAAAAATGGAATTTCTCAAACAACCTCGTGGTGGAACTCGATAAAAATCAGCCAAATAAAATCCTAAGGAATTCTTGAATTAAAATATTAAATGAAATTGCTGAAAATTTACACAAGCTATAGCCAAACAAGGCTGTGTATATTCATAAATGGGCTACCCGGTATTTGGAAATGGTTCCCAAAAATGAAGGATCCCAATTGAAAAATGCTCGATACGACAAGCCCCGTGTGGATGCTGTGCGAATGGCCGGAGGGCCGGAGGGCGCGCCGTCTCGATGGCTCGGTGGGATGCTTTTTTTGCTTGAGGCATTCGGCCGCCTCGAAATGGACTGCTTGGACTGCTTGGATTGCTTGGATTGCTCAGCGGCTTTTAAAGACATGTGATTTGCATATCAAGGGGCGATCTGCACCATTATGTGCCATGGCGGCGTTGATTTGCATACCGACCGTTTTCATGACGGAACTGTTGCGGAACTAGGGAAAATCCATTCGTTCCTTCGATTTTGGAAACCATTTGTTTTTCTTTTTCCGCTCGGACAAAAAGGGTCACGCGGAGATATGTGACGTTAGGCCGGCCGCACACCGGTGAAGCGTGGTCCGAGCCGTTAGAGGCATGCACGATACAAGCTTCTTAGGATGGCGCTTGCTCTATCTCTGCATATGCTTCGACGCCGTTTCGTCGATTGAGCTCGGGAGTTTTGCCGAGGAAAGAACGATCCAAAGTCGAGAGGAAGAAGTCCAGAAAAATATAAAATCGGTGCAATGCATCGTGAAGTTCTCTTGCACGTTGCCGATCGAATTCGCCATATGGCTTCGGGAAACATCGAGAGATCGAGTTACGGACTGCCACAGCGGGACGTGCTGGGTCTACGAGTAGATTTACTCGTCTGGCCGATCGGATCGTCCCGAAGCCGGAAGGTTCCATCTTTTCGCCGCAATTCTCGGGATTTGCGAGTGGGTTAGCGGTCGTCAGGAAGGAGGAAGAATTTGGAATATTTTTTGGCATTCGGGGCAACGAATTTGAATCGTGACGGGAAGGAACGACGGGCGCATTCGAGTCCATCTTGCCCCAGCCGAATGCGAATAGTCCGCCGCAGAGAAATCGTCAGGGAATTTCAATCGGTTCGATGTTCTCGTCGGTCCGGAATTTCGTCGTCGCCGATCCTTCTGCGTCGCCTCGATTGCCGCCATCTTGATCATCAGATCATGTATGAAGGCAGGAAACACGTGACTGTGGGTACGGGTCACCGACACTGAGTACAGGGCAACCTTCAACCGCTACTCGTACTTTTGGTTGGTCGATATGATAAACGTTTCTCCAGTGTGCGGCTGAATGTTTGAGCCATGTATCATACACGTTTGATACATGTATCATAAACGTTTGATACATGTTTTACCTTGATACATGCTTCACCGGTGTGCGGCCGGCCTTAGGCACACGAGAAATCATGTGTTTGTCTTCCCCGAGAGCAAACAAACCCAAGAACCCAAAAACCCAATTCTCGTGGAGCAATTTGTGGAATTTGTGGAGAGAGACAAGAAAATCGGGGAGAGAATCCCTTGTTTCTTTTTTTTTTGCCGCTTCTCAATCCCCCTTCCCAGGTGCCTGTGGAGAGGATTAAAGCCGAGGATTAAAACCCGAGGATTAAAACCGGAAAGCCTCTGCTATAAAAAGAATGAACCTCTCATTCGATTTCCGTATCTTTCGGGGAATTCCGTTTACGGAATGCCAAAGTTTCCGAATTTCGCCGAATAAAAAGCCAATTATAACGAGAAGGATCGTCGCTCTCCGAAATCGCCTTATCGTATCCCTTTAATTATAATAATAATTTTTTTTTTTTTAGCGTTAACGAGTTTTCACTGTGGGATTCAGAATGGATTTTAAAATGGACTTCAAATGAATTTTTTTTAAAGTATTTTAAATGAGTTTTTTTTTCTCATTGTGGTTCCCCTTGCTGGCGGAAGATTTTGAGGGAAAATCCCGCGGTTTTTTATTATTATTTTATTTTATTTTTTCTCCTGCGACCGATGGGGATCGGAAGAAGGATTAGCACTAAAACGCACCCGAGGGGCGATTTTTCACTCCGAGAACGAGCGGAAGGAGCGGTCGATGGAACGGAACGATCGCTCGGGAGTGGTTCGCGACGAATCACAACAAATTTAGAAAATGAGGAACTGAGTAAAAATAAAATGATAATAAAAAAAAATATATATATATACCGAGTCGTATCCCTTCCGGCGACCCTTTTGCTCCTCTGACGTGATGTTGTCGTCAGGGACGTGTCGTTCGATTCGTGCTGCTAGGATGGAAGACGACACTTTGTCGACGGTTGGCAGGCAGGTGATGGGCCTGCGATTCCGAGGTGGCTCCTGCGGCGTCTCCGAGGGGTTCGTCGCTGCTCTCTGCATTTCTCTGGCGAGTCGTTCGCGTGGCGATGCTGTCGGCTGCTTCAGCCGGAGGTTCGGAGGACGGTCGTTGTCCCGGGGTCTTGCAGTTCGCTGTTTGTTCGAGCGCCTTCTTCAGATCAGATGTTGTAATCTGGGGGTCACTCTTTTCGGGAATGTCTGCTGACTCCCTCTGACGTCGGAGCCATGTGGCATCGACGGTGTGGTTCCGTGATGTTTCACCAGAATTCTTCCAGTTCCGTCTTGCCAGGGGTCTTCTTCACTTCTATGGGTTTTGCTCCCAATTCCCGGTAGAATAGCTTCTGGCTACATATATATATAGAATATATATATCTAAGATAAAATGAAGACTAATATATATTTATATATAAATACATAAATATAAATATGAATAAATGTAAATAAATACAAATGAATAAAAAGTATTTTTATTGTTTTCAGACGAGGGATTCTCCCGAGCCGTGCCGCACGTGACCCCCGTCCTGGCAGCCCTGTTCGGGGTCATCGGGGTCCTCGTGTGCATCTCGCTCTCGACGTTCCTCGCCCTTCGGTTCTGCAGGAGAAGGGGGGGCGGGGCCGGGGCGGGGTCGGGGCTCGCCTCCGCGCGGGGCGGGGAGAGCAAGACGCCGCTGCAGGGGAGTTGCACGCCGGGACACGACGAAGGTTCCAGCCCTGACGTTGTCCCTCTCAGACCCGGTAGAAGGAAAAAAAAAAATTTTTTTTTTTAAGCGTAGATTCTTAAAATTAAAGGAATTTTTTCTTCGCGTGATTCGCGGGATTGACTCGAAGGGAAACGATTTCCATCAGGTGCTTCTCCGAACGCGGTGGTGAAGACGTACAAATTCCCCCAGTGCAACACCATCCACGGCACGGTCCCCAGGAGGAGGAGCGCGGCGATGACGTCGGTGTCCTTCGATGACGTCATCACGGCTCACCCGCCGCCCTCCGTCCTTCAACCCACGGTAAAAGGGCAATCTTGCACGTCTGAGAGGCATCCGGTGCGATGTGCCATCGGTTTCGCGGGGGCGTCGCGTCTTCGTTGCTCTCGCGAATGTCGCGATGAGGACCTTGCGGACGGACTCGCTCTCGTGGCGTTTGAAAATGTTGCAGATGCGACTGTTGATTGTGAAAAAAAAATCTGTAGTCGTTCTGGCTCCCTCGTTTTCGGCGGGAAAGTTTTCCATTACGGAAGTCTCGCTATCGATCGTGTGGCCGGAGCATTAACGCTACGAATTTCATCGACGTCAGAGATTCCGTAGCGAAGTCGATGTCGCCGGCGCGGGACGAGCCGTCCGGATCCATTCCGTCGCCGGTCGTGTGGACGCGAGAGGAGGCAGGAAAGGCCGCTTTTCTTCGCGCGCTTCCGCCGATCGGATGGCCCGTCGCTCCCGCCTCCCGCCTCCCGCCACCAGGTTCCCGCCGAATCGACCGATCGGATGAGTGGTCGGTGATGACGTCGTTGTTGCAGGCCCTGGAGGGATACGTGGGAGGGGAGGGGAGGTACCTGCTGATGCACGGGGACGCGAGGACGCTGCCCGTGAGGTCCTTCAGGTCCTCGCCGACCGTCCACGTCCTCTCGCCGTCGTCGCCCAGGGGTCATCAAGAGAGCGCCGTCTAGCCCTTGCCCTCGCCCTTGCCCTTGCCCTTCGTCCGCGTCGTCGACCGAACGTGCCTTCCCGGAGAGAGAGAAACTCCGTCTCGTAGGGTGAGTCCCTTTGCATCTCGAGGGAGCGGGATCCCTGCGAGGAGCTGATTAGACTCGCGACTCATTGTGTCCCAGCTTAGCTGTTTTCAATCGTCTTTGTGAAACGGGGAGCGAAAGGGAGGGAAAAGAAAGAAGACGCGTCGAAGAGGGAAGAGGGATAGATGTGTACTTACTGTAAAAGGGGAGGCCGACAAGAAAGGCCGAAACAGGATTTCCGTCGTTCCTGTCATCTTTTTTCGCTTTCCTGGCATGAGGCATCCATCAGGAATTTTATTAGATGCGCCCCGACTTCCTTCTCCTCCCATCTCCTCCCTTCGCCTCCCGTCTCCTCCCATCTCCTCCCTTTTCGTTGTATTCCGGCTGGGAATCTGCCATTCATGGGGGGATTTGTCTCGCTCCTTCCTCGATTCTCGCCGCTCTTTCGATTCTGATTCGAGAAAGCCCTTCGGTTAAAAGCACCGGGAGGCTCTCTGGGGCGGTTATATTATTAAGTGAGCGGTTATATTATTAAGCGGGCGGTTATATTATTAAGTGAGCGGTTATATTATTAAGCGGGCGGTTATATTATTAAGTGAGCGGTTATATTATTAAGCGGGCGGTTATATTAAGTGAGCGGTTACATTATTAAGTGTTGCCAGTTTTTTTGTTCTTTGCCTCGAGAGTCGATGGAAGACAAAAGTTGTGGAATTCCTCAAAACCGGCTTGTTAACGACAAACTCGTCGACGAGCGTGACGAAAGAACGAAGCCGACCCCGACCCGGGCAACCCGAGTCGACCCGAGTCGACCCGCCGTCTCTTATCGACCCCTCGCCAGCCGAGGCAATTCAATTCCTCGAGAATCTCCTCCATGAAAGCGGCAAAAATAGCCGCGCGCGAGGCGAGAAGAGGAAAAGGGAGAAGGCGAGGGATCGCTCCCGGACCGACTTCATTTCATAACCTCTCGAGAACCCGGAAAGTTCTCGAGAACCTTCCAGGCTCTCGACTTCGAAGAATCAGTCCAGACGCGTCTCACGGGCACGAAACGTCCACCTTTTCCTTCTCTTCCGTCTACTTTCGAGGCAGACTGTGGATTGTTTTCGAGGCAGACTGTGGATTGTTTTCGAGGCAGACTGTGGATTGCTTTGGAGGCAGACCGTGGATTGCTTTTGACAGGAACGGATGTGTTCGTTGCAGGTGTCAGCGAGACGGAGTGCCGCGTGCTTCGCGCTCCCGGCCTCGCCTGTCGTCGTCCCAAAGTCAATATCCCTTCATTTTTTTCGCCCAAAAACCTGAATAAAAATTTTATTTATTGAATTTTTTTCGTCTCGTGTTTCAGGCAATGCCCACCGGAACCGGACGCCCCCGACCCGGCGAAACGGAATTTGTGATACGAAATCGACGGAGAGAAACTTCCTATATATTTTTCCTACGTCGGTGCAATAAAGTCGATGCGATCGATCGCCTCGCGATGGAAAAGGGGGCCGGTTCATTCGAGTGATGGAAAGGGGGGGGGCTTGGCCGGGGTCCAGCATCCGCCCCAATGCGGAAAATGTGGGCCGCGGAGCCCACCGACTCGAGCCCACCGACCCGGGTCCGCTGCTCGGCTCGGGGTGATCGCGTTTTTTTTTTGTTGTTGGTTCCTGGAAATTCGCGGATGAATCGCTTCTGTAAATAAAGAATTAAACAAATAAAGTGAAATAAATATTTTTTAAAATAATGAAAGAATCGGGGATGAGAGTCGCATGTGCTCGAGCCGGTCTCTCGCACCGCCGGCGATGAGAAAACCCACCGTCGATCGACCGGCATTCGCATCGGAATCGCCTGAAGTGATCGCGGCTTCGAAGCGACGATCGTTCCTGGTTTTTTCGCTTAAATCTCGGCGATTTAGCGGAGCCGGGATGATCGCAGCCGTCAGCGTAAGATTTGCGGGGGGAGGGGCAAGAGGGGCAAGAGGGGCAAGAGGGGGAAAGAGGGGAGAGTGGAAGACTCTATTGCGAGAACGAGATGCTTAATGCAATAATGAGTGGCTAATGTAATGCAGCATCGTCCGGACCCTCGATGGAGTGGAAGCGAGAGAGGAAACAACGGAGAATGATGGATGCATGTGGATGGAGGCATGGGGATGGATGCATGTGTGTCCTGACGTGCATTCCGATACCCGAGAGGCCGATTCGTTTGCGATTCATTGCGTAAATCGTGGCAGGCGATCGGGTGAGCGAAAGCGGTCGTTACCGGCGCTTTTTTTTACCGTTCGCCAACGAGGGGGGGAGGGGGGGGGGAATCCGACACATGCCAGGTTTTTCCACGAAGGCCATTATCAAGTCCCTTCCCCGGTGCTCACTGGCGAGGACGCAATCGGACGAGAAGCGGATGCAATCGGACGAGAGGTCCACCCGATGCCATCGTTCCGCGTCCGGAAACCATTCCAGCTTCCGAGGAAACCATTCCAGCTTCCGAATGACCCCGACGGATCAGAGGCTCCCGGACGCGACGGCGGTGCCCCCACGATCCTCGTTCGACGTTCCCTTCCTCCTCTCTTCGATCTTAAATCGAGTTTCTGAAAGCGTTTTAGAAGGCTTTCTCCCGAGTCAGGCCTTTTTTCTTATTTAAATCCGGATCCAGCCTGCGAAATCCCGATGCAAGAGACGAGCGTGGGCGCGGTTTCGGGAGCATTAATCGGATTTCGGGGCCCTTTCAAAACTCCCCGCAAAACCGTCTCGAGCCTTCAACCTCGTTGAAGGCTCGAGAACGGGAACGGGCTTCCCGGAACAGGAACTTTTTTTCCACGATCGTTCCCGGATCGTTCTCCAGCCCGATGAATCCCGCTGGGAACCGGAACGGCGTTGCCATGACGATGTCTCCTCGCGATTCTGGCATTTCCTGGGGAAAACAAAGGACAGCCGTAAAGGACAGCCCGATACATCTTTAATTCTCGATTCGTATTTTTTTTTCTTCGTTCTCTGGAACGGGACAGAAAATTTCTTCACCATCTCCCAAAATGTGGAGATTTCACGAAAGACCTTCGACAGTTCCCACTTTCCCCATTTTTTTTTATTATGGAAAGACTTCCGAAAGGCCCGAATGAGATTTGGCCCTTGCCACTCCGATCATCGTCCGTCGATCGTCTAAATAAATAACAGCATTATTTGCTGTGTAATTTGTCGCATGATTTGTGATTACGTATGAGGGTGTCCCTCGGCCCTCGCCATTAGGAGTTAATCGCTGAGTTTCGGCACGGTGATTTGTCCTCATTAGGGGATCCCGGTCTCCTCTTCCGAGTCGGATCCGATGTCATCTCGAGCGGAAACGAGGCCGTGTCGGCCGAGCCGACGGAGGTGGGGCACGGGAGAGAGGAGCTGGACGCGCTTTGGGCCGTTCCGCTTCGTTTCCTCTTTTTTTTGGGTCGAGGGGGGAGGGGGGAGGTGGGATGCTCATCAGTATGGATGTATTGAACACTGTGGAAAACCATTTCCAAGGTGTTTACTTTGGGCGGGCCTTCGTCCAACATCCATCACGGTGGAAGTGGTTTCTCGGCGATATTGGGGCAAAGCCAAGAGAAGGGGTTCAGTTCCTTTCCCCCCCTTCCCACCCCCCCCCCCCCCTCCTCCCTCTTTTCCCCCTTCCAGCATGAATATGCATCCGTGGGAATGGTGGATTGTTGTTGTCACTGCCCCTTCCATTGTCCCTACGAATCCTGACATCATCATAATTCACTTCTTCCAGGAAGGACATTGTTTTGGCCAAAGTGGAAGCCTGGAAATGGTTTTCCACCCTTCTACCAAGAAGGAAGCGTCAACCCGATTCCTGAGAAATTTATCTCTGAAGAAATATGTGTCTGACAAGAATTTACATTTTCTACTTTCCTTTTTCTCCCACATGGTTTTTTTTCCCTTTCTCTCAGAATATCAGCCGCACACGACTCTGCATGAATCTTCATTCCACGTGGAGGAACTTTAGAACGGTTCAAATTTTCGCGACACCATCCCTCTCGCACGAATTCTCGTGCGAACCAATTTCGCCACCCACAACAACCTAACACGAATTCCCGATCATTCCCCATTTGTTCACGGCAGGGACAGCCCTCCATTCAAACCCTCCATTCGAGCCATCCAGTCCAGCCCTCCATTCGAACCGTCCATTCGAGCCATCCAGTCCAGCCCTCCATTCGAACCGTCCATTCGGGTCCTCCACTCGAGCGTTCCCTGGAAGTGGATAAACAGGGACTGATGGATGGATGCCCGTCCATAGCCGATGGCGGAGGGTGGATGACGCATATCGACTGCGAGTGCAGCGGATGGGTGAGCGTGATGAATGCTTCCCGTTCGGCAATGAAAAGGCCGGGCTTTTAGGGCTATTAATAACCTGCAGATGCGGGAGTGGGTTAACTTCTCTCTTTTTATTTTCGCCTGGAAATGTGATAGCGAGGCTTGGGTGTCGCTGAAACTCCAGGAAGAAAAATAGAAGGAATTCCTGAAGGAAAAGAGAGCTCTGACCGAGTTTGTGCTAAATTTCGACATTGGGGCCTGTTCCTCGCCTCTGCTAAATTAAATCTAAGCTTAACCTAAACGTAAACCTGATGTAAACGTGACCCGTCTAGTAAAAAGCAGCCAAGTCTGTGGTTTCTCACCGTATCAACGCTTTTAGTTGAGATTAAGTTTAGATTTAGATTAGGCGAAGATTAAGCTTAGCAGAGACGAGGAGCAGGCCCCCGAATGTGACCGAAGTCGACCAGAGAAATTAGCCATTACGAGATGCAAAAGGGCGGAAGATGACGGGTGGCGCCCAGTCTCGGGCGAATGAAGGCGAGAAGGGGCCGAATGCGTTTGGAATCCGAGATCAACGCGAGGAGCTCCATAACGTCTTGGGGCTGTCGGCTCGAAAGCAGAGGCTTTTAATCATCTTTTCTCGGCTCTGATTATATTTCCAACCTACTTTCCTTCCCCGTTTTCTCGGCTGTACTGTATAATCCTCTGTTTGGGGTCTTTTCTTCCCTCTTGGGGCTTAAAATATATTTCCCTTTATTTCCATCTCCCTCGCTCTCCCTCATTTCCAGTCCAGCGACGCATCCCTTCATGCCCCAGATGCAATTCTCCGCTGTACGCCGCGGAAACGGCCTGCAGACCATGAAATTTATCGAATTAATTCATCAAATTCGCCTCCATACCGACGCAAGCTATCGTCTGAGAAGCAGCCGTAATAGGCCAAACTTGAAACTTACCCAGGATAATCCCAATGCAATGAAAAATTCAACGCTTTTTCCTTTTGACCTTATTCCTCTATTTTCTGAGTCCACTCCGCCGAAGCACTCAAGGCAAATGTAAGACGCCCACGTCAAATCGAAGATGCCCAGGTCGAATCGAAGTCGCCCGATTCCATTCCGCTTCTGGAAGGATCTTGGGATGTTTATAGATGTGTAGTGAGGACACAGAAATAAATTCTTGATGTCCTTCTTTTCCCTGCAACGACGGAAGAGCGTGAATGAAGCCATCGAAGATTCTGAATCGATTCACGACGGTTCGGTTTCTTCTTTCAGTTGTAATAGGCTAGGCCAACGGAATTCGGTGGATGCGAGGAACCAATCTGTTCTCCGAAAAGGAGGATAAAAGAGAGAATCTCATCGAGGCTCTGATTATGTAGAAAGCGATTGGTTTTTCCAACTCGACGGCGACAGCAGGAACTGGTGCAATTAACGCAAGCCCCGAGAGAGGAATGAGGAACGAAACGGACGAGGCCATGATCCGCTGATTGCCTCGACAGCAGGCTCGGCGTCGTCCTCCGCATAACAAGTGAAGTGGGGAATAATTCATGCTCGCAAATATTAAGCTTGCACTTCGACTTGTTCCGGCCAAAATGTTATCTAAACTGGCCGGGGTACCTATTTTTTTTTATATAATCACACTGGCGTCATCTGAAACTTTTTTTTTTTTACTTTTCATTTGCTTCCGCCCAAGCAGCATGTTTATGTGAACGATATCGATTTCTTGCAAACAATGTCGACTTCTGGCGATTGTCATGCAAATGATATCACGTTCAAATAAAATTTACATTTCTCTATTTACATCAGTGGATGAGTATTGCATATATACTAGACGTGACTTCACCTGATATAAAGTACATGAGATAAAGTTTATGCAAATCAACACCACACCATCCATATGAAACTTTAACTGACTCTCCCGCAGTTGCAGTGCCAAAAGTCCTCACTAGATGGAACCCATGTTCCCTGCACTTTGCAAATGCAATTAAGTACGTGCGTTTCTGATATAGTACACGGTTTTCCTCCCATCCTTCCTCTTCTTATTGTGCAATTTATAAACATATACGAGGAAAACATGGAGTTATTATATTTTTGTTACAATATATCACTCAGGGAGTTATTAAATGTTGAAGTTAGGCATAGGAACACAGGAGTGTACTGGAATAGAGACAAGTAGAATGCCCATCTCCTGGGAGGTGAAACCGCCCCTTCGGGTAGCAGGAGGAGAGTGAGGGGATGGTGAGACTAATTGGAAGCCTTGAAAAGCATGGACAACGCATCAGATGCAAGTATTGGAATCTCGTCGCTTTGACAACCAAGTTACTACGAGGAGCCCTACTACACCCTGGACAATGGAGATTACCATCACCAGCCTCGTGATGGGGATCAGAAGACCAAGACCCAAAGTTACTTCGATGACCAAGCCTGCACTACTCCAGAAATGGTTATCCTGCATACCTGGCCTCTCCATGTACCACCAGAATGGAGCAGTTCAACTACTTACTGTGAAGGGGCCTTCGTATCCCATGGACCATGAAGTAAATCATCACCAGTCTAGTCACAGAGGTAACTAACCAACTCTTACTTTTTGGAAGTCTAATTCTGCATGCGAGCCATTTGTGGAAGAGCCGGCAGAGAACACCTTATACTGCAATTCTGCTCCTACGAGGGGCAGAATTGCAGTACGACCAGTGCCCGTACACGTGGCACCAAATGGAACTTGAATTGGTATTGGGAACATTGGAATTGGAAAAACACACCAGCACCTATCTGCCTGGGAAACCAGTATAATGAAGAGATGGAGTATGTGGACGTGGGTGGGGAGGTCGTGGAAACTCTTACTGATCGAGACACATCGAGCTTCTCGCCGCCAATCTCAAAAGAAGAGCCTGCTGAGGAGCACAACCATTTGGACCCTAAAGAGCAAGAGGCTTGACAGTCAGGAAGAAAACCATTTCGGGGAAAAGAGAATTCCACGGTCGCCCAAGCAATGCTTCCACAACAAATGGACAGAGAGGAAAAGAAGAATCCAGAAAAAAGAAGAAACGAGATCAGCGAGGTCGCAAAGGAAAGGAATATCCTAATCTCCGCCATAACAGACAACAAAAAACCACCTGCCAAATGCTACCCAAGGCTCCTGTCAAAAGGAGTCAAACAAAAAGGAAAAGGAAGGGATTCATCTGGATCGCCTCTAGGACACCATTTCCACTGCTCTCATCGGCAAAATTCTACGAAAAGAAGGCAGAGTATATTCACCAAGTGCCCACCTGATCCCATGAAACCTGGACCATGACGTCAGGAGGAATGAAGAGAGATGAGGCGTCTGATAAGCCCCTGCCGGCCAGCTGGCACTCATTTGTTGTTTCATTCCTCTCTTGTCAAGCTGCAATGTATGTTTCTCAATAATAAAAAAGGTCTGAAAAAAAAATATCCTCCCTGAAGATGTTTTTCATGCCCTCCAGACAGGATAATACTCATTAGTGCCCTGCTCACGCTCTCAGGGTTCCATGTTGGATGCGGAAGAGGGGTGTATTAGATCGGCTTGGTACTTTTGAGTACTCTCGAAGAAGAGCACTGGTGTCCTTTTCCGAGTGCACAAGAGTTTCGAGGTGTGGAGGCGAATCGGAAATGCATGGCGGCAGTATTTCTCCATGAAAGCTGGTGATTCACATGTTTTGAAAATTGACATATTATTGCATAATATTAATATAAACATGCTACTTGGGATGTGAACGGGAATGTCAATTTTATGTAAAATTCTCGTCGATTCTCGTCGTTTGCGTATCGCAGAGGTGATATTTCTGCAAACGTTGACAATATCGTTGTTGATGGAGGTTGGCGTAAAATAGACAAATGTAAAAAAATTTTCATTAAATTTATGTGATATTGGCGTGACCATGCTGCTTGGGATTCTTCTGGTATGTAACTGGACTCCTTTGCCCTGATTTTTCCATGCTGGGAAACTTCAGGAAATGATGCAAAGACACAGCCGCGAAGAATTCCCCCGTGAATCCCGAGAGCCAACCTCCACCGACGGCCACTTCCCCGCTTCCAAAACCAGCCAAGAAACCCGAGGAAGCCTTCAAATTGAAGAACTCCCCCCCCCCCCCTCCCCCCCCCCCCCCCCGCCTCAAACAATCCTTAATGGAGAAGACGCCAGGACACTTCGTCGTTGCCGACGAGGCAAACTTTCACTCGAGCCACATTTATTTTCATTAACTCTCTCCCCAGTCGACTGAGAAACCGGCTGGAGGAAAGGTAACTATTGGGCGCGTTCTCGTTCTAAATAACCAAAAAATGTTGCTGCCACTACCTAATAGCTAGGGCTCAATAGAGCCCCTAGAGAGCCCGGCCAACTCCCGCCATTTTCATTCCTTCAGTCTCCCAGTTCTTCCTTGCACGAAGCTCTTCAATTCCCTGAAGACAGACTGAGGGCTCATATGCGTTGCAAGATGATCAGATACGCTCCCAAACGTCACCGATCGTGATCCGTCACTCTCAAATGCCTTTTTTGCACCTCGGCTGACATTTGAGACATTAAAAAAAAATTCCCAACTTACTCGCGGATGACTTAAAGCTAATCCCAGCAAACATTCCGATCGGCAAGCTGATCTCCATATTGATCCACGGGGGAAGAGAAAGAGAAGTCGATGTTCTCAAGTTAGTCGTTGTCAGAAAATAAGCTCCAAAATGTTGATCGTAGGCCTACCAGTAATGCATCCAAAGGCCCCTCTCGGCCCTTAAATCATGCCTGGGCTTAGGGTTTGTAATGTCGCCAGCCCATTAATCTCATCGATGCGTGTTTGGCCTATTTCAGGACTTGAGCTCATCCAGATCTCGACCTGATTGGTGTGGATGACGATTGACATTTTTTGTCAGATATGAGTATGGGCCAGAATATGGGAAAATACGAGCAAAATTATGAAATAATTTTGATGCGAGAAAGTCTATTTAAAAAAAATAGCGGTAAGCAGCAAAGACGAATATCACAGGTCTATGTAATGCGAGCGTTCTCTGAAGTGAGGAGTTCTTTTACATGACGAACTTCATCTGCTTATTATTTTTAGTAGCTATAATTCACTGGGGCGTTAATCTCTCATGAAGGAATATCATAGACTTCCCATAAATTGCATCTATTAGAAAAGGCCAGACAACTGACGTCACAGAGATATGAATTCGCCGTCGGTGTCCAGTTCAGTCTTTTCACCTTCGCAGCCCCGAAGATTCCTCCTTAACGGGAAGCGAAACACTCTATATCTAGTCTCACTCTTGTTGGAGCATGCAACAGCCATACGGCAGGGCATTATCGGCGAAAAAACCCAAGGGATCGTCCCTTCCCATATAGACGATGCAGGGATCCTGGAATCAAAATGGCGCCCAGGCGCGGCAGCCAATCAGATTCCTAAAAAATTGGGACTGGGGTTGGCCAGGCTCTGTCTCTAGGGTAGTGGTCCCCAGAGTTTGTGAAGATTGGGGAGCACTGAAAAATATCCAACAATTCTGCAAGGTTAACCCTTTAAATGGCCGCTCGACTTCCATGTCAAAGAACTTTAAGCCGGGAGATCTTAATTTAAGAATGAGTGGCCATCGAAAATTGCCCACAATTGCTCTTGTGCACAGCGAAACTGCCACTTTTTGGAGTCTGGTTCTTAGTGAGGCTTTGTTACTGGTTGCATCTTCGAAGAGCACAGCTTTTCTCGGATCTTTCATTATTTACTTGTAAGGTAAGACATTTGTCTTTGCGGTATATGCATCCTCCAAAATGTTTGGCAAGTTCAGCAGGTGCACACTTAAACGCATAAATATCTAAATGTAAGCATGCAACGGGAATCTGAATATCTTAGCAACGACTGAACTATTTATGAGTGAAATAATCCAATTCTGCAAAAGAAAAGTATTTATCGCCATTATTCATTGAGTGTCGGTTGAAGGATTAAATATTAGAAAGTCAATTCCTAGTACGTCGAAGTGGGCCACATAAAAACATGAATTGGGCCGCATGCGGCCCGCGGGTCGCAGTTTGAATGCAGCTGCTCTAGGGGCTCGAGGGCTCAAGTGCTTTCAACGACACCTAAATGCGAAAGATGGAACTAGTAGCCACGTGTTCTCCGTGCTAGATGTCAGTGTTGCCCCCGCCATCACGCCATGTTGTCGCGCACGTGCATGCATCATGGCGTGCGTGCATGTGTGATGCAACGAGCGTCATGCAGGCGGCGTTTGACGGCGAAAACACACAAGAGTCGAGTAGGCTAAGAGGTGGCGTGCATGACTTTGAGTTTATCCAGCTAGGCCACCTTATCTAGCCACGCAGGAAAGGTCCCGGGTAGGCATAGGCCTCCATTTAGGCGAAAGTCGGCTGGGCGTGGTCGGTCGACTATCCGCGTGGAGGGTTGCCCCAGGTGGCCGCCCTCGGTTGTTACGGAGAGTGGTTCAATAGGCTAAGGCCTGGACTAGGTTGATGTGGACAAAAGAGGAGCCTGAAGGAAACCGGCCCTAAACCTAATGACTTTGCCTAACGTTAGGCCTTAGCTACTAGATCAACTGTTGAGCTATGTTAGAAGCAGTATTGGTGCTCAAGAAGCAATTTTAAAATACCAAGTGCTCTCTTTGAATGAGAATGGGATAAGAATCTGCCACATCTTTCTTTCATCTGTGTGGGTTTTGATTCTCATCCACTTGCACCAGGATGCTTCAGGAATTGCATATGGCACTCTCTTTCATGCCAATGAAGGTCTTGCACCAATGGTGAGTTTGAATTTGGATTATCCATGCTTCAAATTTGATTCAGGCAACTGTATATAAAGAAATTACTGTATCAGATAAAGTGCAATTTAGCATAGATACAGATAACTTCAAACTAGGGAAATGTTACTGAACCCTGACTTCCCAAATCAAAATTTGAGTCAATTTCTTGAATGGTTCATTCTTCTATTATCATTTTCTCACTGAAAAACCCAGAATTGCTTTCAATCCCTAGTTGTGGTACAGTACTACAGGTACAATTCAATCAAGAATTGTGAAGGACAAATTCATTAGCATGGTTTTTTCAGGCTCAATTGGTTTGGTTGACATCTGCCAGTATAGGTGGACACTTTGTAAGGTACCTTGACTGGGGCAGGTGGACACCATGGCTACCATAGCCAGGGGCAAATAATTGATTTTCTCAGCTCTTATTCTGCCTGCAGTTGTTTATACATGCATGAGCTGCCCCATATTGAACCTCTACGACAAGCAGGATCCCTTCTGAACAGTTTAACATGTCATCCAATTGAGTAACACCTGTTGTTTCGATGTCCTAGCTAAATAAGTGACTGGCGGTAGAGTACAGTATTGTTGTCTTTCCTTAGGCATGAACCTTATAGAACAATAATGCAGCTTCAAAGAACATTTAATCTATGTGAACGTGTTCCCATGGCCCATAAAGCAATATAGAGGTCATCTGTTCTCAACCAAATTAGCAAAGAAAGTTGTCATTTAACCATGGAACTGTCTTGCCTTGCTATCTGTCCTCAGATGTCCGCAAACTTTGCCTCCTCTGATCCACCCCCTTCCAGGGCCACTCTGACACTCACCATCAGTCCATCCATAATAGGGGGGAATTCCATGGTGTTCACATTTTTAAATGCTACTAGCCTATGAGTTAGCTCAATGTCCATGTAACTGATTCAATGTAAAGCAGGTGTCCACCAGACTGAAAAAGCCTGTTTTTTTCTTGTTATATACCCATCTGGAAAATCGTACATGGAGGGGACCCTGCTATTACATTGCCAGGTTAGTATACTGGTAAGCACTTGGATGTTGATGAAAAGAGAAACAGGAGGAGTTGAAGTAAATTATCATTTTTTGTCCTGGCATATCAAGGTAACTTGGCATCATGTAAGCAGTAATGTAGGAGCCAAAGCTAAAAGTCCTGACATGTTGAATTGTATCTTTGTACAGTCTTGCATAGAAAAAGGAATTCCTGGAATTGAGATGTCTTGCACATGGCACTAATACAGTGTTTTTCACTTGAGTTAGACATTTTTTCACTTGACTTCGACAACGGTGCATGGTGAGGGTGATGTAGCTGATTGACGCAGAAACTAGGAGTTCCATACTCAAGTGCAGTCTTCATGATGACATTGGCAACAACGATGATGATTAATTTCCTGCTGAGAAAATCAATTATTTGCCCCTGGCTATGGTAGCCATGGTGTCCACCTGCCCCAGTCAAGGTACCTTACAAAGTGTCTCCTAATATTTCAATAAAACAGATGAAGTTTTGGGCATCTTTCCTGGGTTCTGAAGTATCATTCCCCACACAGAACTCACATAGGCTAGATTAGGCCTATCTAACTTGGATCTGGGATTGTCCATCGAAGTCCGATCCAGTGTTTCTACATCGTTGAGCCAATGGGAAATTGAAAACTTAGAGCCTTTTTATTTAAATAGACTGAAAGGAAGGTCTCCTGTTGACAACATGGCTATGCATGTGGTTCGTCATTTCCAGTACATAGTTTGATTCATACGAAAAAGTCTAAATATTCAAAGGAAAGAAAGATGTCGCTAGTCACCAGGGGCACCAGTGCCCTTGCCTCCTCTCTGAATACCCCTTGTATCGGTGTCTTAGTCAAGTGAAAAATTGTCTAACTGAAGTGAAAAACACTGTAGAAGGTAGGAGATATAGTAAAACCAATAGTTGACTTGGAAATGCCTATGTTCAAACTGACATTTTCTAATTTCTTACTTTAAACCTAAATGGTTACCTTGGTCTCAGACTAATTTCTGACATTGTCTGATGAGGACCATACCAATCAACTGTGGTCTGAGGAAGAGTTGTCTTTTTCTGTACAAAACTGTACAGTTGGTGTGTTGGATGATTGGACAATTTGTCAGGTCCAATATTGGCCATCAGGGAACTAGGCATTCAGAGACTGACTGTTGGGAATAACAATAGGTAGAACTGCTGGTGGGGGATGTGACCAGGTTGATTTTAGGTTGAGGTGGAATGGATGGACCTTTTTAAAAGCAATATAATGCCAAACCTCTGTAAACATCAATGAGGTCGTACATTCAAGGCTAGAGGGGAAAGAAAAATAATAGTGAAGGCTTCCTTTTCATTGCTTCACTCCTTAACTCATCCCCACGTGCCCTCTGGAAAACCACAATCAAATGCCTGTGATGCAGCATTGTCTTACATGATGGGGGATCCCCTCTGGAGATCATCAAGTCTTAGCCTTAACATTGATGTAAAATGTTAGATTGATTGAGCTCATGATGCTATGATGTACAGTGGTTTCTGGATGTGTTCATACCCCTGCTATTAAGATCTTGACAACTTAGTAGCAGGTCAACTGGCATTTCCACTTTAGTGACTTCTTACATTTACATGAGATACCTAGCATTCAGCCTCATGCACTGGGGCTTGCCTTTTCATCCTGGGGCTTCTGTGTGCCTATGACAGCCAACATGTAGTATGCATTGTAAGTTTTAGGAAATGTCAGTTTGACTGGGTTTTTTGGTTATTAGAGTACTCTGGTTTCCATCATAATGGCGTGAATTTATCCCAACACCCCTCGGAGTGAGGTCCATGAACTCCTTGAACTTTGACAAAAAGCAAGGAAGGTAGCATCTTTGGGTTGGATCAGTTTCTGTTGTAGAGTTAGGTGTTTGTTGAATGCTGTTTTACTCTATGCTCAATGTGGCCCTCCTCTTGGCCAGTTTCAATTGAATTTCAAGGGGGCTGAGAACCTTACAAGTTTTGGCACACTTGTGGTGTAATGTCCCTTAAGAGATTTGTGAGTAGTTTTCAGAGACCAAAATATTTTCAATTTTCAGTCACTTGCTTGATCAGGAGGAATAAAATATTATTAGTATTAATTGACTTAGTAAGAGATTGAATACCATCTACCTTTCCAAAAATATAGAGCATCTGGAAAAATTCAGGCAAAAAGTAATTTTTTATGCCAATTAATTTGATGAAAATCATCCATTTTCATCAAATGGGGATTTTCATCAAATGGGAGAATCATCCATTTTCATCAATCATGGGAGGAACTGAGACTATCTCAATTAAGCCTTTTGAAGTTACTTTTGGATCATTCCAACTGGTGGTACTAACTCAATGAACTGGGTTTTTGGTGAAAAACACTCAAGACTCTGAGCTCTTAGATCTCAGTAAACAGTGTAGTATATTTTACCCGTTAGGTAGTATGTGATGGGGCTACCATTGGTATCCTGCTTAGCAAAGGGTTGGTATAGTCTATAACCTTAATCCTCATGCAGGCAGTAGACTGTCAAAGGCAAGACGTGTTAGAAGAAATTATTTCTATCATCGGCCCAATGATAGAAATAATTTCTTGCTTGGGTGCAGTTGTATCCCTCATGCTAAGTTCTGGCAATTGACAATAATATTTTAGCAACAATTGGTAACAATTGAGTTTACAGAAACAGTTTAATCTCATGAGTGCCTTTTTTCTTTCATTTTCAGGTGAATTTATCATTATTGCTGTTATTGTTATTTGTATTAGCAATCATGCCTGAGAATGTATCTGAAGTTGATAACTGTGTGGAGAGTTTAAAAGAATTAGGGAATACCCTATATAAGGAAGGAGACTTTGCTGGTGCTATTCAATGCTATACTGACGCCCTGAAGCAAGCCAATGAAAAGGTGGAACGAGCTGTCCTCCTGAAAAATCGGGCAGCTACATATCTGAAGCAAGAGCAATATTCAAAGGTTCTAGAGGATTGCAATGAGTCTCTGGCATTGGTACCTCATGATCCCAAAGCCCTTTTCCGAAGAGCCCTGGCTCTGGAGCAGTTGGAGAGGATAGATGAGGCATACAAAGATGCTAAAGAAGTACAGGAACTGGAGCCACAAAACAAGGCTCTAGAGCCAGTCCTGAGACGGCTCTATGAAGCCCTTCAGGAAAAGGTAAAGATGATGTCGCAGGTGTCAAACAAGGTTTCGCAGATGTTTCAGTGTGCCTTTGACAAGGATTCCGATCTTGAAAAATGTAACAAGGCCTTGAATAACTTGTTGGTTCTTGCACGTGAGAGAGCGGCTAGTGCCTTGATGATGGAGAGGGACTTGATTGAGAAGCTCATGGAGTTATTGAGTGTGAATAAGACTTCTGAGATTCAACTCACTGGCATACGACTCATTGGAGAGTTATGCAAAGGCAATGTTGAGAGAACCAAGATCATTGTCAAGAAAATTGGAATGCCTTGGTTTTCAGATAGATTTCTTAGTCAAGATGAGCAGTATATTAATGCTGTTGAATATTGTATCCAGACAATTTTGAAGACTCTAGGGGGTCTGGAAGCTTCCAAGGAAGAAAAAGAAAAACTTTTGAAGGAGAATGCACTAGAAATTGATACAATCATGTCAGTACTTCTCTGCTCTGTGACAAGCAGAGTCATATCCGGGATAGGCAGGGATGCTATCCTAGAAATAATCACTAGAAATGTTGATTATCAAGCCTTGCAATGGGCTGAGAAGTTTGTCAAGGCTGGAGGCGTGACACGAATGATGGAGGTTTCTGCTGAGCTCCCTGAATTGCCTTATGAGTCCAACATGAAGATCACTGAGTCAACCAAAACCCTTGCTGCTGTGTGCCTTGGCAAAGTATATGACAATATGTGGCATGACCTAGCCAAACAAGATTTCATCAATAAAGTAGAAGACTTTGTCAAAGATAAATTGCTTGGCATGGAAATTGAGGACAAGGTGAGGGTTGCCTCATCCTTGACCACTCTCCTACGTGGTCCCCTTGATGTTGGAAATTCCATTATTGCAAAAGAAGGTTTCCTGGAGATGCTTCTAGTGATGGCTAATTCAGGTGATACTATTCAGCAAAAGGTTAGTGCTGAAGCTCTCATTGCTGCTGCATCCAAAAAGGACAAAGCCAAGTCCATCGTCTCACAGGGAACGAACATATTGAAAAGTCTCTATCAATCCAAAGATGATCACATCAAAGTGAGAGCTTTGGTTGGACTTTGCAAACTTGGTGCTTCAGGTGGTACTGATGCCAGCTATCGGCCATTTGCTGAAGGTTCAACACTGAAATTGGCAGAAGCTTGTCGCCGTTTCCTCATACACCCAGCCAAGGACAGAGACATGAGAAAATGGGCTGTTGAAGGACTGTCATATCTCACCTTGGATGCAGAGGTAAAGGAGAAGCTAATTGAAGACAAACCAGCCATTAATGCCATGATTGAGTTGGCCAAGACAGGAGATCAATCTGTTGTCTATGGCTGTATTACAACTCTTGTCAACCTCACTAACAGTTATGACAAGCAAGAAATTATTCCTGAAATGATTGAACTTGCTAAGTTTGCCAAACAGCACATCCCAGAGGAGCACGAACTGGATGATCCTGACTTTGTGACCAAGCGAGTCAGGGTCTTAGGGCAGGCAGGTGTTACAGTAGCTCTAGTAAGCTTGAGCAAGACTGAGAGCAAAAATTGCAAGGAACTGATCTGCCGTGTCTTCAATGCCCTTTGCGAACATCAGGACCTGCGAGGTCTAGTTGTCCAGCAAGGAGGTGCCAAGGTCCTCATCCCAATGGCTCTTGATGGGACTGATAAGGGGAAAAAGCAAGCTGCACAGGCATTGGCCAGAATTGGAATCACCATTAACCCTGAGGTTGCCTTCCCTGGGCAGAGGGCATGTGAAGTTGTGAGACCGCTCCTACAACTCCTCCATCCTGATTGCAAAGCCCTGGAGAATTTTGAAGCTTTGATGTGCCTAACAAATCTGGCTGGAATGAACCTGACTGTTCAAAAACGGATAATGAAGGAAGGAGGCTTTTCTAAGATTGAGCATTACATGTATGAGGACCATTTGATGTTGAAGAAAGCTGCAACCCAGTGCATCACAAATCTTTGCTCCTGTTCTGAAGTGTTAAAGTACATGGAAGGCAAAAATGATAGAGTGAAGTATCTGCTACTGTTGTCTGGGGAACAGGATGAAGAGGAGCTGGAGACAGGGAAAGCGGCAGCTGGGGCTCTGGCGATACTCACTTCAGTCAGCAAAAAGTGCTGTCAGAAGATATTTGATAGTGATCAGTGGCTTAATATTTTGCAATTCCTTGTTGCCAATCCAGACCCAGATGTTCAACACAGAGGAGTCTGTATTGTTCACAACATGATGACAAAGTCAAAAAGCATTGCTGAGAAGCTAATTGAGACCAGCATCATGGAGCTCCTCATGGCTCTGTCACAGAGTGATGTGGGAAACCCAAAAATCAGGGAATATGCTGAAATGTCACTGAAAGCTGCTGAGGAATGGAAATTGATCAAAGCCAATGATGGGGAAGAAGAAGATGGTAACAGTGATGTTGATTGAAACTGACATTCTTTTCAGGGTCTCTGCTTTCATTGAGTTGAAGGCTCTGACTCACTCCTGGACATCAACGTCCATTTCTGAGCAGCTTCTATCCATCATATACCCTGTCTTTCTAGTCATACAATTTCTTCCATTTTGTGTTTGGAATTGATGCTTCCTTGCCTTACTAATACTCCCAGGTTTGTATTGTATTGTGTGCTCATGATCCCACCATAATCATATTTATTAAAGATCTGTTTGCAACAAAATATGAGGTGATGCTGCTTCCCATGGGAATGGTTCATGTTGGAAGGCTTTCTACAGTATTTCTGGTTACTTGGTCACTCCTAATATCCCAATTTTGAGTAGCTTTATGTTGGGAAACAGTGATTCCCACATTTTTCTCTTATTTTAAAGGAAAGATCATTGACATTTGCTTGAAACAAAACTAAAATTCAGAAACTAAGATATGAGAAGGGACAAGAAAAGGAATGAGGGTTGCCTACACACCAGACAGGGAAGCTTCTGATCAGAAAGAAAGGAATGCTTCTCTGTGTGCCCTCTTCCTCACTTCTGGTTGTGTGGGCTTATATTCCCCATCGTTGTAACTAGCCAGCCGTGTTTCTTTTCTTGATCACCTTGCATAACATTTTGTGAGCACTGTTCTATTTGTGTTGCCATTGACTGATTGTATTTTGCCTGAATTTATTTTTTCCTTGTGGTTGTACTCTTTCTGATGTGAAAGGATTTTATGTGCTTTGCATTTAAAAGATTGATGATTTTTAGGCTGTCATCAGATGGGCAGTATGCTGCACAATTTAATGTTTGCTTTCAGTAGTGGGAGGAATATTTTTAATTACTTCTAGGGAATCAGAGGCAGAAGGGGTCATAATTCAAATACTCCATGGTTCATATCTTCTATGGGGCTTTCACCTTTTTTGTTCCTATTTTGAATTTCATGAGGCCTAATATCTTTTAATGAGGTACAGTATTGTTAGCTATTAGAGGGTGCAGTTGCCTGCAGCCCTGGTGTGGCTGTTTCACTCAAATCCACCTTCTCACCTTCCTTCCATATCAAGGTTAAGACTGGATATAAATGTTGGAGTGAGTGCATACATTCTTCCATAATGTCAAGCTGTCTAATCTACAAGGTCTTAGAGCTGTGCATTCTCCTTAAATTAAATATTCAATGGATATAATGCAAGTTGCTTGATGGCTGCAACATTCATCAAATGCAAGCAAGCAAATTTTCCTTATAGAATGTATTCATGCATCACAAAAATGTCACTGGAACATACTCATAGATTTTACTCATATATCAAAAGTGCTCCATGTTTTTAATGCCAATCCTAAGTAACTGCTGGGTTACAATTGTACATTGTAACCCAGCAATTGTAACAACCTTGATATGGAATCAGGTTGGGGTGAGAAGGTGGTAAAGAGGGAATGAGCTATGCTGATGTGTGTCTGTGTTGATTTCTCCTTAGATTAGGAAAAACTGACACAAAAGAGACCAATTGATGCCTGGAGATGCTGACAAACAGCTGAGCAAAGCTCTTTCATGGCTGCTCAGGCATGGTGCTCCTAAGCAAGGCTTCTCTGTTCTTCCTGGTGGATATCTGTATGTGAAAGACATTTTGAAGCAAAAAAATTTTGCAAAGTATTCAATTGAGGATATTCAACAAGTGGTGAATTTCAACGACAAGCAGCGTTTTGCCCTTCGTCCCTGTCCTCAGACAGGAGAACTCCAGATCAAAGCCAATCAAGGACATTCTTATCAGGTTATAAGTCTCTTGCAAAGCTTAAACTATGGAATTCCTAGTCTGGTATACGTAGATGAGTGTGTTTGATCTCAGGTGGAGGACTTGGAACTTGAAGAGATTCACAATAGTGAGGAAGCTCCATTGGTTATACATGGGACATATGGGAAGAATTGGTCCAGCATCAAAGAGAAGGGCTTGAGTCGTATGAACCGAACCCACATTCACTTTACCCCAGGTGAACCAGGTCAAGATGGGGTCATCAGTGGCATGAGATCATCTTGCCAACTCTTCATTTATATTGATATTGACAAAGCCATTGCTGGCAAGTCAAGTCCTGAGTTGAGGGCTGTCTGGATAGAAACCACTTAATTTTAAAAATAAAATGTAAAAATTGTTCTTTATTTTTTCATAGATGGGATCAAGTTCTTCCGTTCACCCAACAACGTGATTCTCAGTCCAGGCAACAGTAAAGGATTTATTGAGCCAAAGTATTTCAAGAAGGTTGTACAGGCCCATTGCAGTAAGTCCCTCTATCCCATGTGGGAAGCCTTGTGTATCCACCCATTTTGTGATGTATATGTATTTTTATCAACAGAAAAAACAGTAAATTTCTGAACAAAAATGAGGTACCATTGTGAGCCTTGTGGAGTTGACTGTGATGCCCTGGAGATGTGGGCTTGGCACCTGCTCAGCAGGAAGCATCAACGAAATGTGTATCGAGCTGATGTCCCTCCTGAGATTGCCGAACGAAGCATCTATGTCTCTGGTAAGTTGTATAAATATGCATTTTCACTTGTGATGATTGTTGGGAGCAGGGAAGAGAACCCATTGAAGGTGATGTCATCATGGTGGTCTTGCATTCACTTAACACCCTTCCACTCTCTTCCTTCAATTTCGCAGTTCCTTTCCCCTTGAAGTCTGACATGCTGTTGTTTTTCAGGTTTCCCAATTGGTATCAAGGACATGGAGGTCTTCAACTACTTTTCTAAATATGGAGATATCCAGAACATCACTCCAATTCGGAATGCTGAGACTGGTGGATTCTACTTTTTTGAATTCACAGACCGGTATGTTACCTAAATGATCTATACTGGTCTTGTTTTAAATTTTTAGCACCAAGTCACTGTTTCATTTGTTACATCCTTTCTTGCACAGACGTATTTCAGAGGAAGTCATCAAGATGAGGCACTGCTACAATGGTTTCCCCCTCAAGGTTTCTAGGAGGAGAGTACGTCAGATTGGTGAGTGGCACATCTTTTACCTTGAGTTGCATTTAAGTGTAATTGCACATCCCTCCAAACACCATTTTTAATAGGATAATTGTACATAGCTGCCTGTTTTTTTTTGCAAAGAACACTCATTCAAAATATACTGAAACTTAGAAAAAGTTTACAAAGATTTCTGAGGAGACATAAAAGTATCAATATACTATATACCATGTGAAGGAATCATTGAAATTGCTTCAGTTGTGATTCAAGCCATGCTGCCATGCCAGAAAATGAGTGAAGATATCTTATTCCCACCTAGATGTCTTCTGGTACCATGGACATGTTCCCAGTGATTTTATATGCTGCTTTAAAAAACGTATTAATTTCCAATTATTAATTTTTGTTGTTTTTCAGAGGATGCAGCTCAGCGTAATACCATCGATGAAAGCTTTGTGCTTCGCATGGTGAAGAAGGTGATGACTCCACTAGAGCAGATGCAGACATTTGTTCGGAATGTTGAGCTCACAGACGAAGATGTGGGAGAGAGGAATCGCTTTTGCTGGGACTTGCAGAAAGCGTTTCGTACCCGCTACCCAAAAGCCACCGTCTATCCTTTTGGTTCTACGGTGAATGGTCTTGGCTTTCGTGGCTGTGATCTTGACATCTATGTCGACTTTGGTGAGTGAAGTTTCGGGTGACTGGTCGATATAATACATTTTGGTAAAGGAGGCCTCTCTCCAGTTTCAATTGGGTCAAATCCCATTGACTTCCAGTTTCTTCATCACTGTTTTATATCCTTTGAGTGGGAACCTATTTTAAGTAGAGGTTATTCTTTGGTTGGTCACTGGATTTTTGTGAAAAATTGTCACATATTCCTCAAGTCATTTTTATGTTTATAGAATATGGGGTGTCTATGGAAAAATATGCTAAACCTTTTGCTATGTAGTTTCTGTTGTGGAGATTTTCCAAATTCAAATCATTCATTGCATAGACATTTTACATTCAGTATTTACTCAAAGCGTTTGACAGCAATCTAGAGAAATAGTTTTTTTTTAATTAGCAGGAATGAACATCCACACAGATCTTTTCAGCAATGAATGAAGAAGCTAAATTTTTTTTATAGAAGAGAAAAGTTTGATTTTAAGGTGTTCTGACATCACTATGGAAATCCAATGATAATCATTGTCAGTGATGAATTGAGCATATTTGTGCTGTTTTTTTTTCCATAAAATCTCAGAAGTCAGAAAGAGTTTAGCTTTTATTAACACCATGTAGTTTTTTCCTGTTTCTTGGTTTTGTGGTTTATATGCTCATATATGTTGTCAATATCAAGTATTGCTTCACAGCACCCATGTCGCCATTCCTGTTGCCATACACATTGAGTAACTAGGGGTCTCTCTTGTTTCTTGGACCAGGTTTCCCTCCCCCAGGAGCTCCAATGCCCATCCCTACCATCGACCAGCTGCAGATGGTTCATGACATGTACTACATCCCAAACCAGGCTGAACAAGTGAAGATTGCTTTTGGCATTATCAGGAAAATCCCAGGCCTCGTCGATGTCGTGCCCATCCTCAAGGCACGCATCCCCATCCTCAAGTTTCGTTGTGCAAAGCTTGCCATCAACTGTGATCTCTCGTTCCGCAACTCCATCTCCCTTCGCAATTCGAACCTACTGCGGCTACTGATGGGCGTGGATGACCGAATCCGATATTTCATCATTGTCCTGCGGTGGTGGGCAAAGCGGCACGACATCACTGGAAAGCGGCAGGGAGTTCAGCTCAATAACTTCACCTGGACCTGGCTCATCATCTTCTTCCTGCAACAACTTCCTGAGCCCCTTCTACCAACAGTGGAATTCTTACAGACTAAGTATAAGGAGATGGGCTATCCTCCGACATTGATCGATGGCTGGGATTGCAGCTTCCCCGAGGAAGGTGACTGTATCCCACCTGTGAAAGAGGATTTGGCCTTTGAAGAACTTCTGTACGACTTTTTTGAATTCTACGCAAACTTCGACTTCTCATCACAGGTTATCTGCCCCTTGCTGGGCAGGTCCATTCCTGTGGGTGCATTCTTCAACTTCCCCGAACTCCCACCGGGCCTGGAGCGATACACAGAACGCTATCTCTCGGGAGAGATCTCTCCTCTCCCTGTGGAGGCTACCATGTGCGTGCAGGATCCGTTCGAACTGAATTTCAACCAAGCACGTGTGTTCACGCACAAGGGCCTCTCCAATCTAATAACCAAGTGTCAGCAGTATCGGGACATCTGTGCCATATTTTCGTCCAAAGAGCCCGGTGCAAAGATCCCCAACAAAAAGCTTCACAATAAGGTCTATCCTTTGCTGGACATGCTGTTTGGATCCACGGTGGCTGCTGCAGTGATCCTGAAGAAAGGGGTCCCGCGTCGAATCCTGGAACAGGACAAGACCTACCACACGACCATCTCCATTCCCATGGGGAAATTCTGCGTTGCCCACCCGCAAGAAAACAACCCCTATAGAGGACTGAAGAAGGTGAAGCGCATCCCGACGGCTGAGACCCAAGAGGACCTCGCCCTCAGGGAACTCGAACAAAAGAATCAGGACTACTGGTGTGAAACTGTTGCCAAATTAGTGGAAGAAGTGTTTAAAAGGGCCTTACTATTCGATGTAATGGACGTCACTGAGATGGCCATTCCACACCGGTTTGAAGGAGGAAAGAGAAAGGTGAAAGAGAAGGGCGAGGAAGGGAAAGAACCTCCTGTTCCAGGGGAAGACGAACCAGTCGAAGTAGAAAACGGGACGACGAGCAAGCCTTGCGAGTCGGAGGAGAAGGAGAATCGAAATGGAGTGGATGTCGCCGACGTGCCCCAACCCCCCCAGCTCAACGGAGAAAAGAAGAAAGCGAAAGAGACGGAGGACGATGGGAAAGAGCCTCCAGTACCAGGGGAGGAGCCAGTTGAGGTAGAAAACGGGGAGACCAGTGACCCATGCGAGTCGGACGAGAAGGAGAATCGAGACGTTAACTCCGACGCCGACAACTGTTACGCCGTCAACTACGAGAATCTCATGAAGGAGCTGAAAGTGGACTTCGATACGAAGCTGATCCCAAAAGAGGCTCGCGAGGGGAAGGCAGACAACGTGCTGAAGGTCTTCTACTGCCAGGCGTTCTACTCGACCTGGGAGCGGCGGAAGCGATTCAACACCCAATTCGAGTTCCCCGAGGGCATGCCGTTCATCGACAGGGAAGAAAGGATCTGTTCCCAGATGGTCCACGTCACGTACAAGGTGAAACCGGAGCTCCCGCGCACGTGCTTCATCTGCGAAGTTCGTCGCAAGGAGAATCCCACCCGGATCTTCCTCATGTTCACCGACATTGCCTCCCTCAAGCGAACTCTGAAGGCAGTGTGCAACTTCCTGAGAAAGTACCTGCCGAACGCAATCCAAGAGACCCTGAAGGAGATCGACACGCTTCCCCGCCTCCCGCCAAAGACTCCTGACGGCCCCCTAGTCGAAATGGTGGACAACAGAAATGCCCATCACGACGATTCGGATGACTCGGATAGAGAGTGCTACACGCCCATGGAAATGTCTCACGACCGTTCCGACGAAATGGAAGACGAGGGTCGAATTCCAGATTTGGTCACTCAAGAGAACAAAGGTCTGGCCTGGCATTCGGACACCCTGGTCGAGATGTACGAAGCCCCATCCGATTCGGGCGAGAGCGATGACGGGGAAGAGCCTCCTCCGCAGCCTCAAGCCTACCAAGACGACGTTGGTGACCAAAAGAGTAACGTGAAGGTGGTGGCAGCTCTGTTCGCCGACGACGACGAGGAGTATCCCGACGGCAAGGAAAACTACGTCCCCGCCCCGAAACGCTTCTGCCTGGAGGAACAACCGAAGAAGATCCTCGTCGGATGGTACGACGAAGTCGAAGACGACGAAAAAAGCGACGACGACGCCGGAGAGCAAGAAGCCCAAGAGTCCGCATTCCCCCTGCACAGTTTCCTGACGACCGTGACCGGCGAGGACGAAGCGCAGCTGAAGCCCCTCGGCCCCCCAGAGGAAGAGCAGCGGTACATCCCGTTCCTCGGGGGGATCCTGAACCCGGAGGAGTCGCCAGACGCGTCGTCCAAGATCCCGTTCCTGTTCGACGACGAAGACCAGTCGGTCGACGTCTGAGGAGCGGTTCGGTATTTTTCCTACTGCACTTGTTGCTTAACTGTGATTGAGAGGTGGCACACGAGAAGAAAGTGACAATACAGTTTTTTTTTGCTTCAGGGTGTGTTTGTTGGGGGTGATTCGTTTCTGTGGGGAACATCTCGCGTGAGACCAGTGGGACTGCTTCGTTGCACGTCCAGGAGAAATTGTTGTCTCTTTCTTTATCCCTGTAAAGTTGTTGTCTTTTCTCTGGGAGTGGAGAAGCTTTGCATTTCCCCGTGCAAATTTAGAAAGAATGTTTTTTTTGATACGGCACTCGAAGAGGCAGCGTGAGTCCTACTTAGGTGCGACACTTGTCATTGAGTCAGTCATGTGGAATGGATGGTTTTGATTTGGTTCCAATGAAGCATTCAGCCCTGTGCTGTGTTTGTTTCATCCTGCACCAAACACGATAGACTGCAATAAAAGGCTCTGAGAAAATCAATCCTCTCGCTCATACTCTGCAGGCATCGTTGTTTTTGACGCAGACGACCGGTTGAATCATGATTGAACGCATGCTGTACGGTGATTTCAATGATGATTCACCCTGGTGTGCATCAATGACTCATTATTGATCGAAGAATTATTCCTTAAACTCCCTCACCTTGTTCGAAATTGCGGGAAGGCTATCGTTCCTCCTTGTTTCCTCATTCTGAAGTTTGGCAGAATATGCTCTTTTTTATTAGAGTAAATGCTGAAAAGACTTGGGAATCAGTGTAGCTTTGCACTTGGGAAAATGTAAGTAATTCGTATCTTTTTCTGATGAAAACTTATTGATCATGACGATATGAAATAGTTCTACAGCCGTATTCCTTCAAAAACTAAAGCGCTGGAGTATCCGCTGGGCAAATCTGTGAAAATGCAAAGACATTTGCGAAATCTGTGAAAATGCAAAGACATTTGAGGATACACCCTCTCGATGTTAGTTGACTCCAGCATTCATGAGTGGCTGTTTTTTATTATTTCAGAAACGATTCATCGTAAATGTACGGGCTTATTATTCTTGATTTCTTCTGATATTAAGGAAAGCGGGTGAGTGCTTCACATTGTTTTGAGGCGTTCTTCGGAATCGCAACTGCTGTCTTGAAGTTCTTTGGTCAATTGACTTGGTCCAGGTGGACCAGCGAGTGTCCCTTGGCCCTTTTCGTATCCGAGGTTCGTGCGAAGACCCGAGGTTTCGTTTAATTTTTCTTTTTCCATTGGGATCTTCGTTTCATCGCTGATTCCCATTTAATCAAAAATGTGAGGTCGGTGTCTGACCCGATTTTAAATTAATATTTTGGTAATTCGTTGCGATGAGGGGGGATTCAATGGCACGATGAGAAAATTGTGGTCCCAAGCGGACTGGGACTGATGAGGAATTATTGCATGTTTCCTTGGGTTGCGAAAGTGATTTTTGCGGGAGTTTCCTTGCATGTACGATCGTTTCGCGAAAACTTGAATCATTCAAAATATACGCTTTCCCTGGGATTACCGCTCTCTCCCCACGTGGTTTTTATGCATGATTTATATTGTTGAGAAAAACTCGCAGATGAAAAAGTAGTATTTAAGAGAAATAGCTTTTTTTGATGGATAAAAAAAAATGTGGATCGTGCCGTGACTTCTCTACGACGAGCGTCGGACGTGAGTCTGAACGAAGTATAACCCTTGGAAATGGTTTTCTCAATGCTTCCTTTCCCTTTGAATTCTTCAATCGTATGCGTTTTGATAAAAATAATATGAGCCCGGTGATGAGATAAATATGCATTCGGAGGACGTAGCCCTCATACTCCCATAACCTGTAAGAACCCTCAACAGATTGTTTGTTTACTTTCAAATCTCTCCTCCAGTGTCATCTCTGGAAGCTTGCTTTTCGAAATTGATTGCAATGGGAGCGATTATCACTAATCAGAGTTAAGTAGCTATCCTGAGTCGGGATCGGTAGTGTCCGACCGTTGGCTCGCGTGGCCCTAACCCTATTAAAGCCCTCAGGTTTCCTTAAAATAATCTCCTACAAAAGTAGCGATTGCATATGGCCCGTGATGAATGAAATGAGGCTCAACAAAGATGATCGTTGGTTGCGTAAGTAGTTTTTTTTTTTTTACCCATGACCTTGACCTTGTTCCGGGTTACTTCTCAATCATCGCTGGGCGAAAGACGAATAAAAACTGCCCTTTAGAAAGACGAGATCAAGTTTTCGCTGGGAAAACGACGTCAGTGAAATTCGGGGATGCTTCACCTGGATTCGGTCGTGACCATCGAGGTTCGTTAAGCCGTTTATCACGTGCTGCGTGCCCCGACGGAGGTCCTCCCTCTTCGGGATTCGACCCAGACAGAGTGGGACAATCCCACGGAGTCTTAAGGCCATTGCGCACTTAGCGTGCGACGCGTGCGATTTCGAAACGCATGCGGCATGCGTCTGTATGCTGTTCGAATGCAAGGGAACACGCGTGTTCATTTATGCCCACACGGGAAATGTTCATATTTCCTTAGCGTTAGTGATGCAAAACTTAACCCAAAAGAAAATAATTAGTCTTAGATATAAAATTACCTAACGGGGAGGAATTGACCGTAGTTTAAATCCTACAAAGAAAAACTTAATTTTGTACCTAAATCTGGAATGACCCAAATGCGTGAGAGCATGTACACGCGTGTTCCCTTACATTCGAACGCATGTGGACGCATGCAGACACGCAAGCCGCATGCGTGTCGAAATCGCACGCGTCACACGCCAAGTGTGGAACGGCCTTAACTTAGCTTAACAGGCGGGTTGCACAGTCGAAGGGTGGTCAGGCCCGCCCAGATGTTTCCAGAGTCCCGGGGCGGATTGTCCCCCGCCCCATGGGCAGGACTGGGGGTGATTTAAATTTGAATATGAGCCTCCCGAGAGTGCGAACTGGTTCTCAAGTATGAACCTTTCAGTGTTTTGAAGGTAATTTCAGGCTCTGTTCCGAATGAGGATGCTCCGTGGATTCCTTGAAGATTCGATTTTGCTAAAAGTTCTTCGCTTACCCCTTTCGTGGGAAGAATTCTTCCCCGCAAACTTTTCCACCTCCCATTGCTCTAGGTAGGCTTTTTCCCTCTATATAACATCCGCTCTATCTACCAGTGACCAAGACAACTCCATGCAAATTTTACCAGGCGCTCGTGATGCCTGTAGGGAAGCCATTTTGGAGCAGGTATGGAAGCATGCGACCTGTTCGGGCAACACTTTCAAGAAGTAGAGAGGTACATAAAACGGAAACTTGAAAACAACACAATACATAGGGGAACCTTTCTTGAAAGAAAGGTTCCCAAGCAATTTCATTTCCTCGTAAACACATGTGAGGGATTCCTGAGCCTCTGTGGGTTATACTACTTTGTGGAAGATTGCCGACATTGTGGTTCTAAACATGCACAATGTTATGAATGACAAAAAGGGCATTGGGAAGAATAATTCCTAACACAAATATGATNCTCAATCATCGCTGGGCGAAAGACGAATAAAAACTGCCCTTTAGAAAGACGAGATCAAGTTTTCGCTGGGAAAACGACGTCAGTGAAATTCGGGGATGCTTCACCTGGATTCGGTCGTGACCATCGAGGTTCGTTAAGCCGTTTATCACGTGCTGCGTGCCCCGACGGAGGTCCTCCCTCTTCGGGATTCGACCCAGACAGAGTGGGACAATCCCACGGAGTCTTAAGGCCATTGCGCACTTAGCGTGCGACGCGTGCGATTTCGAAACGCATGCGGCATGCGTCTGTATGCTGTTCGAATGCAAGGGAACACGCGTGTTCATTTATGCCCACACGCCTTTACAAGTATAAAGGAATCGCAATCACTACGTTTTGAATAGGGTTTTCTTTTATTAATCAGAATCTATATTTTAATGGATTGCCCCTCCTTAACTGGCATCAAATTTAGGATGTTTCTTTTTGACAATTTTGTACCTAAATCTGGAATGACCCAAATGCGTGAGAGCATGTACACGCGTGTTCCCTTACATTCGAACGCATGTGGACGCATGTAGACACGCAAGCCGCATGCGTGTCGAAATCGCACGCGTCACACGCCAAGTGTGGAACGGCCTTAACAGGCGGGTTGCACAGTCGAAGGGTGGTCAGGCCCGCCCAGATGTTTCCAGAGTCCCGGGGCGGATTGTACCCCGCCCCTTGGGCAGGACTGGGGGTGATTTAAATTTGAATATGAGCCTCCCGAGAGTGCGAACTGGTTCTCAAGTATGAACCTTTCAGTGTTTTGAAGGTAATTTCAGGCTCTGTTCCGAATGAGGATGCACCGTGGATTCCTTGAAGATTCGATTTTACTAAAAGTTCTTCGCTTACCCCTTTCGTGGGAAGAATTCTTCCCCGCAAACTTTTCCACCTCCCATTGCTCTAGGTAGGCTTTTTCCCTCTATATAACATCTGCTCTATCTACCAGTGACCAAGACAACTCCATGCAAATTTTACCAGGCGCTCGTGATGCCTGTAGGGAAGCCATTTTGGAGCAGATATGGAAGCATGCGACCTGTTCGGGCAACACTTTCAAGAAGTAGAGAGGTACATAAAACGGAAACTTGAAAACAACACAATACATAGGGAAACCTTTCTTGAAAGAAAGGTTCCCAATCAATTTCATTTATGGAAGCATGCGACCTGTTCGGGCAACACTTTCAAGAAGTAGAGAGGTACATAAAACGGAAACTTGAAAACAACACAATACATAGGGGAACCTTTCTTGAAAGAAAGGTTCCCAAGCAATTTCATTTCCTCGTAAACACATGTGAGGGATTCCTGAGCCTCTGTGGGTTATACTACTTTGTGGAAGATTGCCGACATTGTGGTTCTAAACATGCACAATGTTATGAATGACAAAAAGGGCATTGGGAAGAATAATTCCTAACACAAATATGATACTTTTTTATATTTGAAGAAAGTCTGGAACGAAAAAAAGTTCTCAATGAGATGAAAATAATAAGAGAACTCACTGAATTTCGTCTATTTGCGCATTGGAAAAAATTTGCCCACGAAGTTGCCCTACTGAGGTTGGCGAGGGTCCAATGTCGCATCCAGGCTTCATTTTCTCCCCTCGTAATACTTTTTGGTCTTGGAGTAATTCCCGCAGTGAAATTCGCTTCAGGCATAATTATTTTGGTGTTCTGTAAAAAGTTATGGACATGATTACCATAGGTCCTTTGAGGGCCGATGATAAATTTTTTTATTACCTCAAGTTGGAACATTTTCGAAAGGAGACAAAAGCCGTGCCATGTGTCTCAAATCTGCCCTAAAAGTCAAAATTAATTGTAAAGAATTCGTATTATTAGTGAAAATTAATGAATTCGTATTATGCAAGCAAGCGAATATTTTGATAAGTTGTCTTGCAATTATCAAGAGCTAGAACTCCTCGTTTATCTTCATTTTAAGGTGTAGCATTCATCCATAGCTCGTAGCCGCATAATTAGTTTTCTGTATAATATGATCAAAGGATCATAAACAATAAGGAAACATTTGGTCGAATAAGATAAGGATAACAGAATAAAAAATAATGCCGGATGCATATATTTCCCACACCTCCCTTCTCCTCCTGTTGTGCCGGGAGCCGAGCAGTCCGAGGTAACCCGGGGAGGAGAAGGAAGGTGTGTACCCAAATGACACCTGGGTAGGGCGCGGTTGGGGATTCGAACCCCAACCTCCCGGACGGCACGCGGACGCTCTGCCTGGTAGGCCGTTTCCGCCGGTTGAATATTGGAGCGCTTATACGTGCATCTACATGGTAGATGGAAAGGGTGCGTGAAAATAGCCTGAGGCTGACGAGTGCGCGTGAAAACTTGCTCGTGCTTGACTGCGCCGGGCGGCGAGGGCCACGTCTAGTTTACTCCGTCACTTACTGCGGGGGTAGAACATGCTTCCTCGCGCGTTCTTTCGTTTAGGTTGGCGTCTGCCGTTAATCTTTTTCGGCCTTGATCTCATTGGATTCACTCGTATGCACCGGTTCACCTCGTGATTTGTGTATAAGTGAGCAAGTGCACTTGGGTTATCACGTGTGAGGTTGTTTTCACCTTGCATTTTCCTAAATTCTCATTCAAAGAAAAGAGGCATTCATCACTGTGGTGAATTCTACCATTTATTTTATGTTAATTATTTTGCAATTTGTGGACATTTTAATTTCAGTTCAGCAACTCATGGCATCAATAGACACTATGCTGAGCTGTCGGATGATCCGGGCAACCACCTTCGTCGCCTCTCTGATCACCCAGAGAAAAGTGGCCACAGCTAGATGGGACGTGAGATTTGGTTTCGAAGATCCTCTTCGCTCGGCTGCAGTGTTAGTCGCCCTTCTACAGTCCGTAGCCCACATGGCAACTGAGGTTGTAAAGGGGAGGAGAGTCCGTTACGCCAGGTCTCGCCCTCTTCCCACCCTCTACCTCCAGCGAAGACAGTCCCTCGGATGGATGGAAAAGTGGATGAGTCCATGGGCCATCTCTACGGCCCCTTCTACGTGGGGCATATGGAGAGACTTTGTTACAAGCTGTTGATTAGCTCTGTATGCAGTCCCTTTCTTCTCTGAGCAACCTCTTGACATATCTCTGCTTCCCGCTCTTCGAGAGTGGCTGGAGACGAGACGTCCTCGCTCCCACGGGAAAAGTATCCTGCAAGCAATCTCCTCAACTCCTCGAGAACATCAGGTATAACTCTCAATGGAAATCGATCGTCTGTTTCTGTGGCTTTTTTTTTATGCCACCCCAGAGGCAGACCGTGAAGTAGAAGAGGCTTAATATTAGTATTATACTTTCGTGAAAAAAAGAACTCTTAAATGTGTCTTATATTAAGTATTATTTTGACAATATCGACGTTTATGTTGGAAATTTAGGAAATTATTTAGGAAATCAGTTTCTTTTTTGACTGGTACAGGGTATTTTATTATCCAGTGTAGTGTATATGGTACAATGCTAATAATGACTTAACGTTTTCCTAACGGGTAAAAGAACCTTTCCAAAAATGTTTTGCTCATGGGTTGCCGAGTAGCCTTTCTTGGTGGCTTTTTCGTGTTTTCATCTCTGGAGATTTTTTTCGGTTTTTTTTTTTTCCACGACCACGAGAGCATTTGATGGGAATTCTCGATTAGATTAGATATTTCCACTTGTACTTGTATCTCATCGGCAATCTGCAAAGTACGTACAAGTACTCCACTCGACTTCTGGCTGTGGGGTTTCATTTAAAGACCAGGTTGGCCTATTGCAGAAAATTCGCTCACGCTATAAACTGAAGCGAAGCCGACCTGAGAAGTATCGCAAGAGGTTGCCTATTCGGTGACAGCTTGCGTGATCGAGCTTGATGGTGCTCAAAATCATGATTAGTTAGTACTTATTCAATTTTACTAATACCTAATAAATAATTTTTTCCCCCAATTTTGCATATTTGTCAATTAGCGGACGCTCTTTCCTATGTAAATAAACGGTTTGTAAATTTGATGCCTTCCTAGCAGTGGTATAGCTGTCCAAAGTCGTTCAGTGACCTTTTGACCCACCATGCACAATTTGTATACTTTATTATTTTCCTTATCCTCAACCAATTTTTTTTTCTATCTCCGGATCAGGACGCTGTTGCATTGGCGGACTTTGACCACGGAATGCTGCGCGTGGAGCCCGGACTCGTGATATGTCGACGTCATCGCGTAAGTCTTCGCTTGACACGACTTCGTCGTTTTAACGTCGGCACTCTCGGGCGAAGAGTTTCCAGCGGAACGTAGCGAACCGTGAGAACGCCGAACAGGTCGGCGCGAACCTGACGTCATTGGATGCAGGAATTTTCGGTAGCACCACTCAGAAAAGACGCACTCGATGTCTGGTCCTTGTGACGTCACTGAGCGCCTATATAATGGTGATGGAGGTCGTAGTATGCAACGGGAGGGCGGAATTGAAACGACATGCAAACGCCGATAGAGCAGGAGCGTTCTAAATCTCGTGAACTTCGGACGCACCGACAGTCGAGAACTTAGGTCGCGAAAGTTCTCGACGTCATCAATGGAGTGGCCGTTCCGATATCACTGACGGCAGATGAATTCCAGGATCGACGCCGCGAACGAAACTTCGCGGCGTTTCTGGTCGTGAAATCCACCGATAGATGAGGGCGGTAAGCATCTATATTAGATATTAAAGACAGAACAGATTCAGTGAAGTCCACCGATCTATGATGAAGTAAGATTGGACACGTCCCTAATTAGACGACATTGTGGGCAACTGGCTTCTCTCATTGCATCCACCAGTCAGACTGTTTTGCACGGGGGTGATGTAAGGTAAATGTTTAAATCATCAAATTCTAACTACCTTATCCAAATGGTTTTTCGCCACGTGTCATAAAATGACCAAACTTTGATTTGGCACATGTAGTGCCAAATCAAAGTTTGACGAAGCATGACAAGATCACATTGCTCTGGGATATTTCTTAGAAAGTGCAAAAGTCCTCCCTTTGCAGCATTCTTTCATTCGTCTATGGGGAGAAAACTTTCTGGTGCGAATGGAGCCTTAGGAATGGGTTAGTCCGGGCGGTCTAGATGCAGACTTCAGCTCGAGGCATAGTCAGTCAATGCTTGGATCGGGCAGATTTCGGAATTTAAGCAAGCGTCGGCAGTTGACACCATGAAGGGTTCTGCAAAGTTGTCAATCGAATCGTAAAATCCTCGCGAATATCTCTTCCTTTTGACACAGAAACCATTGTTCTAGTCCAACAGATGACAACATTTATTCATCATCAATCCTCAGTTTAGCAGAGCGGAGAGAAATGAATAGAATGGTTTGTGACTCCTCTCCATTTCTCTGCTAGTTGCTGCAACTGCAACCCTGTTTCTTATATGATCTGTCGTGTATACCCTAGTCTAGATGTTTTATTTCTTTCCCTCTGTCATTCCCTCAATTATGGTCTTCAGCATCCCTTCATGTTTCAACGTGTGTCCCATCAATCGGTCTCTTCTTTGTACTATACTTTTCCGTATCCTTCTTTCCATGTGCTCTTCCGAGTAACTCCTCATTTGTTATTCTGTCCACCCAGGGAATTTTCAGCATCCTTCTGTAGCACATTTCGTCAGAACTTGATTCTTTTGATAGCAAGCAGGACAGCACAGGCAAAGAAGGCATTCTATTTCCTTTCTACTTTAGTTATCTTACTTCCCAAGGATGGAGGAAGAAGCAAAATCCATCAACCTCCTCCAGCTCTACATTTTCTAATCTTACTTGCAGTTTTCCCTTCCAGTTTCTTCCACATACCATCACCTTTGTTTTGTTCCTACTTATTCTCATGTTGTACATTTCTTCCTCCGCTAATGCGATGTCGTCTGCGAAACGAATCATGGTGACTTCTCTCCATGAATTGTCACTTCTGTGTTCGTTTTATGCCTCTTCTATGCATACATTGAAAAACAGCGGTGGTAGTGAACATTACTTACAAGCCTTACTCCTCTCTTTATTCTTTCTCCCTTCTGACTCTCTTCACTATCTCACCGCTACCATCTGTTTCCGGTGTAACCCATGTATCACTCTTCCATCACCGTACTTCTATTTTCTTCAGTGTCCGGAACATCCCGTCCCAATCCATGTTGTCGAAGCCCTTTTCCAGGTCGACAAAAATCAGATATGTGCACTTATTATCTTTTCCTATACTCTTTTCTACTATCACTCTTAGTGCCAGGATTGTTTCCCTTGTCCCCGTTTCTTCTGAAGCCGAATTGGTCTTCCGCCAAGAATTCTTATATTTTATGTTCTTCTACAAGTTATTACAAATTTAATAATAGACTTTCCAAACATCCTGTAGATCGGGTCCAAAGAAGTCCACCGAAAGGGAGGATGACTTGGGGTAGGGAACCGGTACCCCTACAACACCATTTTCCAGGGAGTACCGCCTGGATTAACTATGCAATTCACCCTCACTCCTTTTTTTCCCCATCGCCATTCCACGCGTACCCGTTCCTACAACTTTCTCCAGTTACTAGCTAGTAGGGTCAGGGTTGGAGCACAAGATGGAGACGAAAGGCAACATCCTCTGACTATTCTCCCAGCTGCTAGAGTGGAGCACTAGCTTGGTGTATGCATGTAGGTAACCATCGTTGTCTATAGTTAACGATAAATGAACAAAATCAGTGTGAAATTCTTGAACTGAATCATGAGCTCGGTTTTTCTTTTCCTCTTCCTCTCCATTTTCCTTGAATTTCGATTCCCCTTGAACTATTTTTGTTACCGAACCATGTTTTCCTGTTTCGTTTATCTCATCCCTATATTCTTTTTCACCTTCCTTGTTTCAGCATCATATGCTACTTCAGCAAAATAAGATAATAATTACTCCTTTTTGCATTATTTGAATTATATTGACTCATTTTTGCATTATTTGAAGAAACTGCCTTTTGTGCCTTTATTTTTTGCCTCATCATCCAGTTATGTATGTGGTGGGCGACGAGTTCGCTATTGAACCAGTCGATAGATCGAAAAGTAAGGCGACTTTCGGCCGACGAAACAGGCTGCGACAAATTTACTGGTCACGGTATCCACGCACAAGTCAGTGGAACTTGCACACTTGAAGCAAAATACCACTATAGACCTGTACCTGGTAGGATTCCATTTTAAAGGAATGACCGAAGAGGAGGTTTGTTAAGTATGATTTACAGGATCAATGCCACGGGTGCACGCAGGGTGTTCACTTCCCGAATCCGGTACGTCTCATAGGTATCGTTGTCAAGTAGCCCATTATCAAAAATAAACGAGTTCTAGAAAGCGAAACCCACAGGATTCAATTAGGACATGGCCACCAGTGATGCGGCGAAGAGATTGGGTTCGGTTATCCTAGGGAGATTCACCGGAGTCAGAGATCCGACGGAACAGTCTCCATGACGCGCTGAACGCCATCAGCCTTTGCAGCCTGCAGGGAGAAACGAAATCTTGTTTCATTCGAAAGGCCAAACCAGTCGCATGCTCCTCTACCATAGACGCACTTACAGCTCACCATTGGATCCTTACATGCCATGCTGTCTCGAACGTGAACGATTCCTCACTATTAATGCATCGTCATGTTTGTTATAAAGAAGTCCCAGAAGAGAAACTGGAGCAAACTCGTTGATCGAAGGTCCTTTTGCACGAGTGGATAATTTGGCTTTTTATTCGATGCAATTGAAAATTATCGCGTGGAGACCCCAAAGCTGAAATTCATGTTCTATCGACCCCTCAAGTATTCCGGCATTGATAACTACTTTGGGTGCCAATAATTGCTGGATAGGTGCATCCCTTTCATGAGGGAGATAAAAACAAAGGAAAAATAGCCTTTGGACCTCGTATAGGGGAGCGGCACCAGTTTGCGAACAGTGCGAAACTAGAGTTGCAAAAGACTAAATCGCAATTCATGACGCTCGTTCGCTAACTGGTGCCACTCCCCTAGGGTGTTTTCTCATGGTCATGGGATCACGCAAAGTCTAATTCCATCAATCCAAGCAACTTTGATAGCAAGGAGAGGCGCATATATCATAAATATTTTACTTTCACAAAAAAACAAGCGATATATAGGGTGGGCCAAAAAACTTCTGTTATCTCCACAGTACTGGTCCCCAAAAGTTTGCTAAAACTGCAATAGCGCCTTCGTACAGAACATTCAGCTTTCCAAAGATGTCAATAGATTCGTGACATGACCTTCATGCAGTTAAAGAGTAAAGGAGGTGGCGCTGGAAAAGTTAGGGCCATGACAGCTAGTGGCAAGTGGTCACCTACTTTCATAAGCGAAGGATTGGACGGCACCCAGAGCACATCTTGTAGGGTGAGTGCACTTTTCAAGCGCTACCTCTGTTACGCTGCATCGGAATGACGGATTGAATCTTAAATCTTTTGACGACAGTGGAAAGCTGGATGAATGCTCTATATAGAGACGTTATTGAAATACTTCCAAACTCTCGAGTAACTACGCTGTGAAGCGTTAAAGATAACCTAAGTTTTTTGGACGCCACCCTGTATGCACAGTACCTTACATGATAATAGCCCAATAATTGGATTCATCATTGCACCCAATATGTCACAGGTTGCGTAGGCCGAATGAAGACCGCTGAGCGCAGACAGATTTTCAAATACTCCTTTCAATTTCGAGTACGAGGCCACGCAACTCTGCGTCTGATAGCATGCATAACCAATGAATGGGGGGCAGTTCCCAACGACTCGAGGCAAGCCAATGCAGGATGTGGCAAGATTCGAATCCCGGACGGAGCTACCCTAGTATCAACTCAAAGTCAGACGTTTTAGATCCGAGAACACCCGACGCACACTTTCCTTGATGCATGGAAACAGAAACGGACTGAATCCTCGCAGCCCCGTCGTTGCAGCAGTGAGCGAAAGACGGAGGAGTGGCTCGCGCCTAGCGACGGGGAGCGCGATCACATCATCCGAGGAAAATGCTTGATAAAAACGACAGCGGTCGAGAAACACGCCAATACAGAACCAAGTCAGTCGACGCATTTCTCCCTCGACCATGAAAGACATACAGCACAAATTCCCCCCTCCGCAGTCATTCACAATATGGCAAACCCCCTCCATGCCCCCCCCCCCCGAACTCGCCAGCCAGGAGAAACCCAGACGGGTCACCCCTGGAGTCCCGCTCAGCTCCGACTCCCGCAAATGAGCAAATGTCAAAGGAAGGACGTCTAATACACAAACGCCAGGAAAAGTGTAATTTCTCATAATTGTATCTTCCGTTTCCCAAAAAAAAAAAACAGGTTCAAGACAAAGGAAAGGCAGGAGGGGGTTATATGACTGCATATTTGCTTGAAAGCAAAGGGGAATTTCCAAGACTATTCATTACCCAAATGTTCTGCTGCCTGCAACTAACGCCTCGATATCCCATTGATGCAGCGTTAGCAGCAGTGGTGGCTCGACGAGCGGAGCTTCGCCGCGTGTGCGACGGAACTGGCTCAGGCGAGGGTTAAAAGGTTAGGAAAAGAGAGAAAAAAAAAATCTCAAAGAGACGCCTGAAGACGTGAATCCTTAATCCTTCCAAAGCCCCCCCGGGAATTCTAGCGCCACAAAAAAAAATCAAGAAGTGAATTGAGAAATGAAGAAAATTTCACTTCTTCCTAGGAGACGCGAATGACTAGCACCTACTCATGACGGAATGACAAATATGACCATCAGCAAAAGACACACTAAGTCCCCCACTGTACTGTAGTTCTCGTCCCAGCGGCTTATTTTGTATTACAAGCAGGGGGGGGGGGGACAAGGCAAAAGAAAGGGGACTGCTGTGCTGGGCAAAGGTTCTCTGGGGTTAAAAAAAATTATTCGAGGTGGCACCAGTGACATCAGAGATCTGGCCCCCCCCCCCCCCATGAAATTCGTACCTGACTCGTTCAGTTGCTGGTCGTCTGCAGCTAATTCAATCTTAAATTTCCACCCCTGCTTCATGGATGGCACCTGTGAACTCGAATGACGAACTCAGCTTTCTCTGCATGGCTTGCACTCAGCCGGTTCGCACGAGGGAATGGACCGAAAGGGATGCCTTGTCCTCGGGTGACCTCCTCTCAAGGACGACTGGATCGTTCGTTACGACCTCTGCCTCTTTGGGGGAAAAATGTGACATCTAGGGAATTCCATCGCCGCAAACCAGAAATACTTTTAAAATAAAGAGCCCTTGCATACCTATCCTTTTACCTCTTCTTTTTTCAATCAAATCGCAGAAAAGGGTACTCATGAACTTGAAGCTTCCTTTCTAGTGGTCGTGGTTCTCTTTTGTCCGTAAAACCTGACCTTTGAGTGGGCTTGGATGCGGCTTGCCTGGCTCCCCTTTGTCCTGCGATGCCAGGCCAAATGACAGTGCCATAGCCTATATGAGAAGTGGAGAGAATTTTTGCATTTCTTGAAATGGGATGAACCTATTACAAAATTTTATCAATCCACATATAGTCCATGCCAATTTCTTACAAAATTGTGGAATGCATTGCACCCCTATAAGATTTCATCAAACTTCAGGTGGTGGTGCACCTGGTAAGTGAGACATTTATTCACTTGAGCATTGAATGTGAAAAGTCTCACGTTAATAATGATGCATGAACTTTTCCCAATAGTGGTTCGTCAATTTTTCTTGACTTTTCAACTTGAATTAAATCACTGACACCCTCCTTTTTCCTACTGTGCACAATACTTCCCATGGGACAATGAAAACAAGAGTAGCTTAACTAAGTCAAACTTCATTATTTTATTATTTACAAGCATCATATGTCATGTGACATCACTACTAGATGAACCTGAAAGTAGTACATGACTGGTGAAAGGTTCACAAATTTTCAAACTGGATAAGGTATGCTGACTGAGCAGTCACACTGCCTATGAATAAAAACTCTTAAGAAAAAGTGAAAATGCCTTAAAACCTGAATTGAAACCTGAACCAAAACAAAAGTTATTTGGAACGAACATCATGTGAAGGCCGAAGCATTGGTCAGTAGTCTCATGCATTTATTTTGAGCTGATAAAAAACTAGAATTATTCTTGAAAGTTTATCCCACAAATTGGAATCATAGCACAGGAAGTACCCCTTATAGGAACAAATTTCTGGAATTTCACTAAGTGACACTCAAAGAAAATAGATAATCTAGGGGGCAAGCTTTTGATCTGTTGAATGAAACTGCCTTGGAAAGTGGAATTAATTATACTTAACAGAAGAAGTAGGCCTGTTTTTGACCTGCTCTCCTTAAACTATCACACTTGAAGAAAAACGGCACAAACATGAACTATATCAAATGAGTGATGCAGATGATGAAAAATTGATCCACCTTGCAAATTTCTGTACTCATTGGTAATAAATAAGCACAATCAAGAAGGAGTCAAGAGATCCACAATGAACACAACTCTTAAATCCCAGCTGTGTCCCTGCTGAGATTAATGCATCTAGACAAGAAAATTGCAATATGGATATAATCCTATTGTCCTGCAGCTGGGATACAGCAGCATCTCATCAGCTATCATAGAACTGGTTATTTCCAGCAAGGATTCAGCTGGGAAAGAGCCGAGACAAGTCAGCTGAGGAAGCTCAGTAATGTCCCAAGTGTTTTCCTGCTGTGATTATCCAGCAGTAATAAAGGCAATTAGCGCATTTTGAAGTGAAGCTGTTACATAACAGCTTGCATACAACTGGAGTGTCTCTGTTGTGAGGCAACTGCATTCCAACTGGGGAAAACCAAGAAAGAGTTGGCCTGCATGGGTTATGTCTTGGGGTGAATTCTATTGATCATTCAGATAAAAAGAACTACATATGGCTTCGCACAGTGTCTTCATTTGATGCAGCGCATTCTGAACACTTGGTAGTTTTAGAACCTTAAGGAGACAAAAGGTATATTTAGGGTTAATTTTATGAGAAATTAAGTGGTGTATGTCATGCTCGCTTAATTGTTTATCAGACTCAGGTAGAGGTTTGGAAAATTGGCGAACCTGCAAGACTGACTCACAGGAAATCTGAACTAAAATGGGCAGAAGAATGGAGAAGTTCTCCTTCAGGCCACTAGATGGAGGTATGGGCCTTGCTTTTCTCACAGTACACAAAGTGCACTTCCCTCTTTCCATGGAATCATCCCTCACAGGAGTATTTAGTACCTCACCATGTCTTTCCTAGTCTCATTATGGCAATCAATAAAATCAGACACCTAATTATTTCTTATCCCCATATTCAAGACAGAATCATGGAGCCCAGGCCATAAACAAGCTCATCTTCCATATGAGGGCCCCTTGCATGCCCAACGCACATCATCTTTAAAAAAATATTTCAACTCACTGACAAACTGATTCTAACCATTATGTCTTCATTTCTGGGGGAAGATGGAACATTCTACCAGCAGGGGATAAAAGGGGAAGTCCCAGGTAGCACACTCTACAGGGATGCAGGTAGGAAAGAGGAGAAAATCAATGGATTCTCAAGTAGGAATGTCACACATCTTGCAGCAGGGCAGAGCAGCTTCCAGCACAGCTGGATCACAGTTGACCTACAGCAATGCTTTCTTTTATTTTCTCTGCTGCTACTCAGCTGCATAGCATGTGACATTCCCACTTGAGATTCTACTGATTCTGAGATTCTCCCCTTTTTCACAGTTGCATCCCAGCAGAGTGTGCTACCTGGGGCTTGATGAAATGTAGTACACAGGCTCTTACTTATATACTATGAAACTGATTCAAGGATGTGGGATGAAAATACAGAGAAAACTTGCCAAATAATCATATTTCAATACCAGCTATGGGATGACAGTATATTGCCTGAAATGGTCACCTAGAAAGTTTTTACAATTGAAAGACTGCACAAGAACTCCTGAAGAAATGCAGAAAAATCTAGCAAAGTTTGAAGGTCATGAAACAAGGCATTACATAGAAAACTTGCCCAATCCCCTAGGAATGGGGGAAGAGTGAGAGGAAATGGTTCTAGCTGGAGTTAGATACACACTGTATATTATAACTGGAGTCACTAGTAAGCTTAACGTGTAATTTTCAAGATGAGAAATAACAGATAGAACTGGTACATTCTGCCAGAGACTTATGATGGCCTGATTGCAAGTATTAACTGGACCTATGTGGAACCAGACCTGTTCTGGCATAGAACCAGCTAGGAGTTGAAAAATAAAATCATTTAATTATATTCCAAGAGCAAGAAAACTGTCTTAACTGGAATACATATGGCACTATTATAGATTCTTAATTCTGTATTAGTTCCCTGAATTTATTTGAAATGGGTGACATTAGGAATGGTGCTGCAACTGTTAAAGAAACTTCATTTAGCAAAAAAAAAGTAGTCTCATTACAATATATGTCCCCAATGAAGGAGGAAAAAATAAGCATACTCAATGATAATGGAAAAATCTCAATTATCCTAGCCATGAGGCTTATAATCCTATAATTGCCTCACCCCTTGAGGATTCTCGACAAAAAAGCTTCCAATGATCCCTGATGTACTCTCTCAGGAGGAATGCCCATTTCAATTGCTCTCTCAGCCAGTCTGACTACACCAGAAAATGCAGGATCATCTAAAATATAAGACCACAAGGAATAAATACATGAATGCTATATATTCACTAAAAATTTCCACTCAAGGTCCTAGTTTTTTAAACTGATGGATGTCTAATTTATGATTGAAAGCAACTAGACCCCCAGCCAGGTACTCACTTGCAACAACTAATAGATCATAGTACCAATACTATTTACTCTGAAAGATGACATCACCCAAACCCTGTTGCTGAGCTAGGGCATATACTGCTCACCATTCAGCCAAATACTTTCATCAGGTGCTGATATTACACATAGTTAGGTCTATTTCTTGTCCTTTTTATCACTCCTATGATGAATAAGGAGTAGTATGTCATAGTATAGTCAGAGATAAAAGAAACTAAGAATACATCTTGGGTGGTTCAACAAGACTTCACCCTGCACATCTCATAACGAATCTGTTATTTCTTCTCCTAAGGAATATGAGACACATTAAAACAGTTTAGAATAATCATTCAGCAGAAGGAGCAAGTAGGCCTAGGTCATCATTTACTGATGTGAACCAGAGTCATGACACTTGCAAGAAGCCTCCAGAGCTAGCGAGGCATGCAAATTGTGAGTTGCATTTGCCATTGTCTTGAAACTACTTGTGCCATCTGCTGATTATCATCAGATGAAATACCTTATGAAACTCACATTGCTTACACATCACTGAATTAAACTCCCTGTCACATTACACAGAGGTCTTCCCTGTCTTCTTGGTCACATCAATGACATCATCAATATAGATGCTGAATAAATTTATTAAAAAACTGAGAGTTTGGCTTTCATTTGGCAAAAACTCAGGTCTTTGACTAGCATGGACTAGAAGTGGAATTTGAAGCAAATATTTTTTTATTATCCCATTCAATAATTTTGGGACACCCTAAATACTATGCATTAGATAGTAATGTGGATATGAGGATAAGCAGATCTGCAGCTTTCAGACCAACATATGATGATTCCATCCCCACCATTAGGAGATTTGATTAAATGTACCCCAAGAATAGAACAGGAACACTGCTTCTAATCAATCTGCATGTCACAATGGTTCGTCAAGTATTTGTATTTTTCTAAACCTAAAGATGCATGCACAAACATCATCTGAGGAGTCTTAACTGCATGCTGAACATTGAATCGACTCATGAAAAGATATCATGATTTCAATGCAATCTTTTTAAAGGCCCTGCACACTAGGTAATGAAAAATGCCTCTAAGTGGAGAGTTGAGGAAAGCAAATGCAAATAAAAGCAGAGAATAGAATAATGCTTTCATGCTAAAAGATCAGCTGTAGAACTCAAGATGCTGTTGCAAGTCTGTCCTTTCTCAAACTGTCTTGTGCTGGCCTACACGAAGAATCTATCTATCCCTGGAAGGCCTCAAGAAGCTCTTGGAGAAAGATTTATACCAAAGTGCATGCATGATCCTTCTCACACATGTGACCTGACTTTTTCAGGAACTTCCAGGGTTGAATGAAATGTAAATTATGCCAAGTGAAAGGTATAGGCATTTGATAAATAAATAAGTCAAAGGTATCAGATACAAGCTATCCCCCAAACATATTAAAGTCATCTCACAAAACACACTCCTACGTGACTGCTATCAAGAACAAAGCTGATGAGTTTTCAAGACCCACTGACAAATATATCTGGCATATCTAGTGTTACCAATGACACAGCTCATGGAGCTACATCCGTCATAGGCCTTCTTTGCGAAGCCTAAGCACATGGGACCACAAGTTGGTCTTAAACCACCTGTTACGGGTTAATCCTAGGGCAAAACCTGTAGCCATGGAACACAACAGGGAAGTACTTGTCCACCGTATCCATTTACATATGTTTCTCGGTAGGGGCTGATAACCTCGCGCAGACCGTCTGGACGATCCCAGGAACGTTAGCACGACCCGATGAGGAAAAGACGTCAGCTGCCATCTGGGTGCCTTCGCTGGAAGCACTGCTGCCGCCCGAAGTTCCTCTCTCTTGATGGAGAGAGCTGACCGCCTCAGAAACGCAAGATAGGTAACCAAGGTCACTAATGCGAGAAGCACACGTTCGTGTTGTTGCATTGGTTTCACGGTGAATTCATTGTCTATGTGTGGCTAACACACTTTAACGCTTTCTAATGTGCACGAGCAACTCCGATAATGTACGTCAGGGATCCGCAAAAAAGTCGATCGCTTCGGCAACTTTCGAATATATCATTTCTTTCTATTCAATGCCTACAAAAGTACGAGAGTGAGTCAAGCAGTAACAGGACATCTACCCTGTAACGTAGGAAGTATAACAAGCAAAATAATTCGCACATAGTACTACTTGCTAGAATATCAGCGCCATGAAAACGGTGATCTTTGGCTTTGCTGCCGTCTCGTGTGCCTCCTGCAGCAACGAAAAGTGGCGTCTTTGGGTCTTGATTGTACCAAGGTAGAGTTGCGTTTCGCGATCTGCTCTTTTTTGGTCACAGATGGGAGGAATGGCAATGAGGTCATCGCAGACTCAGGGCACTTTACGAAGAGAACTCCAGTGCAAGAAGCAATATTCACGAGTGAGTGCGAAACGTCGGGTGTTGCAGAAGCGGCGCAGTTGGGCCGGCAACACACGTCGAACGCTGCGACACCCAGCGGCCGAGTCGATATTGAGCGTATCGGAGGCCACGACCTGTAAGGACCCGCGCCCATCGAACCGAAGAGCGCAGCTGATCTGCTGCGGTGGCGGTATCGCGCAGCTCCTCTTTGTTCTGTGCTCTACAATCAATCCCTATCTAAATTTGAATAACTAGGGATGTCAATTCGATTAGATGAATAGACCAATTAATCTATTAAGATATTAATCGCGATTAAAAAATTAGTAAGAAATTAATATAATTTTAATAGACCCCCTAATCTCCTCTTCTCCCCTTTTAATTTTACTATGAAGTTCATAACAACCGAAAACGAATGTTTTATCGCGGGAACGATTTGCAATTATGACTTATAGGTAGTCGTTTTCGCACTGTTCACTCTTCTTTGAAATGACATACCATTTCTAGAAAAGGGGAACACACAAATACAAAGCCATCGCTTTGTTTTTGTGTGTTAACTGTTCCCAGAATAAAGTTCCTGATCCATTCGCATCCACAAACGTACTGGTACGCATCTCATGTCCTTCAACCTAGCCTACGGTCTTTAAAGGCATAGCCTTGCAGGCATCGCGCGTAAGGCTAAGGTAACAACGGCCTAGAGCAGAGCGACCGAAGAGTCACTGGATGCGAATGGGGACGAGAAAGTCGTAATGAAGAAGCTGCAAGGGAAAGCACAGAAGGGAGACGGGAGTTGGGCAGGAGCATGGGACTGGAGAGGCAGGAAAGAGGATAACGTAAAGACTGGAGAATGAGAGGCTTACATGTAAGTGCACCGGCGTACGTCTGTGGGAGCCCAGGAAAGAAAACGAGAGCGGGGGAAAGCCGGGGGAAAGGGAAGAGAAGTTTGAAACGTAAGTGTGAAACCCTTTCCTATTCCTTGTTTGACGTAAGGCCTCAGTGCGCTGCTTTCCCTACATTTCATTATTTTATTTATCTGGTTAAGTTGTAACCATTTTCTTTCCGAATGGAATGTATCCGTTATAGCATAAAATAGTGTACGTTTGGATAGTAACTGCTATGTTAGCCGCTGCAACGCCTAGTCACTTCATAAGGCCTTGGTGTTGGACACTACACAAAAGATTCATTACCAGTGTCAAGGACATGATTCAAGGAGAAACTAAGGGATTGATCAAAGTTCCATTAATCGACCGATTAATCAATAAATGGCTCACAATTAATCGATTAAAGTGTTTAATCGATTGACAGCCTCATTTATTATCATTATCGAATTCGAAAGATTGACAACAAAAAATGACATATGAAAAAAACCGTACATATATGACATGACATAATATTCTATATTATGTGCGATTCCTCCAAGGCATGAATCCAAGTCGCGCTGATGGTCCTCGGACACGATTTTCTTGATTCGATAGGACACGGTTATGTACTCCTTCCGTCCTTGGCTTAGCATCCCTGCACTGAATTGGTTCAACTTAAGCTCCGTCAGGCTCTGTTCATTCTTGATTGCATCAATGCATTTCCAGACAACTGGATGAGATGAGGCGATTAGGCTCGCAAAACCTCTCTGCCATCCTTCGATTTTGTTGTTTGTCTTCGGAAGGTCTTGAAGTGATCCTTCGTATCGATTCCAGAGTTTGATGTCGAAATTTGGAGCTCTGCGAGTGCGACCGCGCAGCAGTGGTCGACCGATCCGGTTGTCTTCGAAATAATCCGTGTGTGAAGTGAGGATGGCACTGTGGTTTTCATCTTTGAAAAATGGAGTTTCCATCAGATCTTCCAATGCCTTTTCAACGTCTTCAGCCGGAACGAATGCCAAGGCGGGGATTTTTCGAACATTGAAGGCGAAATTTGGGTCTTCTGCATTTTGTTATAGTACATGCAGTTCCCCTGATCCTTGATTTTTACCAAGATGCTTTGATTGAAATGAATAAAGAAAGCATCCTCACATTTCGGCGTTCGGAAACACAACCTTCAAAGGCGTTGATTTCGGCTTGCTCGAAGTCAGTCAGTATCGAGTTCGGATCCATACCTGGCATTTTCTCGAGGATGATACAAAGAGTCAAACCGGTATATCTCATTCGACATGTTTGGAAGCAGAGCGAAGATCAATGGGAGAGCCGTCTGGATCTTGATCGCGTGAATGGTCCAGAGTTGAGTGAAGTGTTTTGAAATCCTAACTGCCTAAGGTGAGGCGTCTGCACGCTCAAACAAGGTCTGTCCCAAAAGTATCCGAACATCAGTTACAAATCAATTTCCCATGTGAGATTCATAATTTTTATTATTGATCATTCAAAATACGTCCCTTACGAAACAATGCAGGCTTTGCAGCGATCATAACACTTTTTTAACACTTCTGGTAATCTTCCTCCGGTATGGCGGAAATAACCTTGGTCGAAGCCTTTAGGACGTCCAAAATCGTCCATAGAGTTCTATCCTCTGAAAACAAGTTCTTCTGCCTCCGATGTCGATTCGTTAGAGAATGAACATGGAATTGCGAAAATCGAACGCCTTTCGCGAAAACATATGTATGCATGCATGTATCAGCTGGGGCAGGTCACCTTTCTAAGATTGCCATCCTCCTGAAACGAAATTCTCCTACCTCCGATGTCGATTCCTAGGAGGATGAAAGCGGAAAAGAGAAAATACAACGACATTCGCGAAACTATCACAATGGATGCAGGTATCAGCTGGGGTCGGTCGACTTCTTTGAGGACCAATCTAACGAAACAAAGAGTACCTGCTGCGAATGTCGATTCGTCGGAGGATGAAGAGGTAAGTGCGAAAATACAACGACATTCGCGAAACCATCACAACGGATGCAGGTATCAGCTGGGGTCGGTCGACTTTCTACGAGTACCAGCCTCATGTAACCAAGTGCATCTGCCGCGAAAGTCCATTCATAGGAGGATGAAGATGTGAGTGCGAAAATACAACGACATTCGCGAAACCATCACAATGGATGCAGGTATCAGCTGGGGTCGGTCGACTTTCTACGAGTACCAGCCTCATGTAACCAAGTGCATCTGGCGCAAATGTCGATTCGTAGGAGGATGCACACGGAATTGCCAGAATCAGACGACATTCGCGAAACCATCACAATCAATGCAGGTATCAGCTGGGGTCGGTCGACTTCTAAGAGGACCAATCTAACGAAACAAAGAGTACCTGCTGCGAATGTCGATTCGTAGGAGGATGAACGCGGAATAGAGAAAATACGACGAAACCATCACTATAGATGCAAGTATCAGCTGGGGTCGGTCGACTTCTAAGAGGACCAATCTAATGAAACAAAGAGGACCTGCTGCGAATGTCGATTAGTAAGAGGATGCACAAGGAATTGCGAGAATCAGACGCCTTTCGCGAAAATATCACTATGGATGCAGGTATCACCTGGGGTCGGTCGACATCTAAGACGACCAACATCATGAAACCAAGTGCATCTGCCGCGAAAGTCAATTCATAGGAGGATGAAGATGTGAGTGCGAAAATACAACGACATTCGCGAAACCATCACAATGGATGCAGGTATCAGCTGGGGTCGGTCGACTTCTAAGAGTACCAGCCTGATGAAACCAAGTTCTTCTGCCTCCGATATCGATTCGTTCCAGGATCAACACGGAATTGCGAGAATCAGACGCCTTTCGCGAAACCATCTCAATGGATGCAGGTATCAGCTGGGGTCGGTCGACTTCTAAGAGGACCAATCTAATGAAACCAATTGCAGCTGCCGCGAAAGACGATTCATAGGAGGATTAATGCGAAATAAAGAAAAAACGACGAAACCATCACTATGGATGCAAGTATCAGCTAGGGTCGCTCGACTTTCTAAGAGCACCAGTTTCATGTAACCAAGTGCATCTGCCGCGAAAGTCGATTCATAGGAAGATGAACGCGAAATAGAGAAAATTAGACGATATTCGCGAAACCATCACAATCAATGCAGGTATCAGCTGGGGTCGGGCGACTTCTAAGACGACCAACATCATGAAACCAAGTGCATCTGCCGCGAACGTCGATTCGTAGGAGGATGAACGCGGAATAGAGAAAATACGACGACATCCGCGAAACCATCACTATGGATACAAGTATCAGCTGGGGTCGGTCGACTTTCTAAGAGTACCAGCCTCATGCAAAAAAGTGCATCTGGCGCAAATGTCGATTCGTAGGAGCATGAACGCGGAATAGAGAAAATACGACGACATTCGCGAAACCATCACTATGGATGAAGGTATTAGCTCGGGTCGCTCGACTTCTAAGAGGACCAATCTAATGAAACAAAGAGTACCTGCTGCGAAAGTCGATTCACAGGAGGATGAAGAGGTAAGTGCGAAATTACAACGACATTCACGAAACCATCACTATGGATGCAAGTATCAGCTGGGGTCGGTCGACTTCTAAGAATACTGGCCTAATGTAACGCAGTTCATCTGCCGCGAAAGTCGATTCATAGGAGGATGAACGCGAAATAGAGAAAATACGACGACATCCGCGAAACCATCACTATGGATACAAGTATCAGCTGGGGTCGGTCGACTTCTATAAGGACCAACCTAATGAAACCAAGTGCATCTGCCGCGAAAGTCGATTCATAGGAGGATGAACGCGGAATAGAGAAAATACGACGACATTCGCGAAACCATCACAATCAATGCAGGTATCAGCTGGATTCGGTCGACTTCTAACAGGACCAATCTAATGAAACCAATTGCATCTGCCGCGAAAGACGATTCATAGGAGGATTAATGCGAAATAGAGAAAATACGACGAAACCATCACTATGGATGCATCAGCTAGGGTCGGTCGACTTTCTAAGAGTACTGGCCTAATTTAACCAAGTGCATCTGCCGCGAAAGTCGATTCATAGGAGGATGAACTCGGAATAGAGAAAATACGACGACATCCGCGAAACCATCACTATGGATACAAGTATCAGCTGGGGTCGGTCGACTTCTAAGAGTACTGGCCTAATTTAACCAAGTGCATCTGGCGCAAATGTCGATTCGTAGGAGGAGGAGCACGGAAATACGAAAATGCAGACGCCTTACGCGAAGCCGTCACTATGGATGCAAGTATCAGCTGGGGTCGGTCGACTTCTAAGACGACCATCATCATGCAACCAAGTGTATCTGCTGCGAATGTCGATTCGTAGAAGGAGGAACACGGAAATACGAAAATGCAGACGCAATTCGCGAAACCATCACTATGGATGCAAGTATCAGCTGGGGTCGGTCGACTTTCTAAGAGTACCAGCCTCATGTAACCAAGTGCATCTGCCGAGAAAGTCGATTCATAGGAGGATGAACGCGGAATAGAGAAAATACGACGACATTCGCGAAACCATCACAATCAATGCAGGTATCAGCTGGGGTCGGTCGACTTCTAAGACGACCAACATCATGCAACCAAATGCATCTGCTCCGAAAGTCGATTCATAGGAGGATGAAGAGGTAAATGCGAAAATACAACGACATTCGCGAAGCCATCACTATGGATGCAAGTATCAGCTGGGGTCGGTCGACTTTCGAAGAGCACCAGCCTCATGTAACCAAGTGCATCTGCGGCGAAAGTCGATTCATAGGAGGATTAACGCGGAATAGAGAAAATACGACGACATCCGCGAAACCATCACTATGGATGCAAGTATCAGCTGGGGTCGGTCGACTTCTAAGACGACCAACATCGTGAAACCAAGTGCATCTGCTGCGAAAGTCGATTCATAGGAGGATGAACGCGAAATACAGAAAATACGACGACATTCGCGAAACCATCACAATCAATGCAGGTATCAGCTGGATTCGGTCGACTTCTAAGAGGACCAATCTAACGAAACAAAGAGTACCTGCTCCGAATGTCGATTCGTAGGAGGATGAACGCGGAATAGAGAAAATACGACGACATCCGCGAAACCATCACTATGGATGCAAGTATTAGCTGGGGTCGGTCGACTTTCTAAGAGTACCAGCCTCATGTAACCATGTGCATCTGGCGCAAATGTCGATTCGTAGGAGGATGCACACGGAATTGAGAGAATCAGACGCCTTTCGCGAAAACATCACTATGGATGCAGGTATCACCTGGGGTCGGTCGACTTTTAAGAGGACCAATCTAACGAAACAAAGAGTACCTGCTGCGAATGTCGATTCGTAGGAGGATGAACGCGGAATAGAGAAAATACGACGAAACCATCACTATGGATGCAGGTATCACCTGGGGTCGGTCGACTTCTAAGACGACCAACATCATGCAACCAAGTGTATCTGCTGCGAATGTCGATTCGTAGAAGGAGGAACACGGAATAGAGAAAATACGACGACATCGCGAAACCATCACTATGGATGCAGGTATCAGCTGGGGTCGGTCGACTTCTAAGAGGACCTATCTAATGAAACCAATTGCATCTGCCGCGAAAGACGATTCATAGGAAGATTAATGCGAAATAGAGAAAACACGACGAAACCATCACTATGGATGCATCAGCTAGGGTCGGTCGACTTTCTAAGAGTACTGGCCTAATTTAACCAAGTGCATCTGCCGCGAAAGTCGATTCATAGGAGGATGAACTCAGAATAGAGAAAATACGACGACATCCGCGAAACCATCACTATGGATACAAGTATCAGCTGGGGTCGGTCGACTTCTAAGAGTACTGGCCTAATTTAACCAAGTGCATCTGGCGCAAATGTCGATTCGTAGGAGGAGGAGCACGGAAATACGAAAATGCAGACGCCTTACGCGAAACCATCACTATGGATGCAAGTATCAGCTGGGGTCGGTCGACTTCTAAGAGTACTGGCCTAATTTAACCAAGTGCATCTGGCGCAAATGTCGATTCGTAGGAGGAGGAGCACGGAAATACGAAAATGCAGACGCCTTACGCGAAGCCATCACTATGGATGCAAGTATCAGCTGGGGTCGGTCGACTTCTATAAGGACCAACCTAATGAAACCAAGTGCATCTGCCGCGAAAGTCGATTCATAGGAGGATGAACGCGGAATAGAGAAAATACGACGACATTCGCGAAACCATCACAATCAATGCAGGTATCAGCTGGATTCGGTCGACTTCTAACAGGACCAATCTAATGAAACCAATTGCATCTGCCGCGAAAGACGATTCATAGGAGGATTAATGCGAAATAGAGAAAATACGACGAAACCATCACTATGGATGCATCAGCTAGGGTCGGTCGACTTTCTAAGAGTACTGGCCTAATTTAACCAAGTGCATCTGCCGCGAAAGTCGATTCATAGGAGGATGAACTCGGAATAGAGAAAATACGACGACATCCGCGAAACCATCACTATGGATACAAGTATCAGCTGGGGTCGGTCGACTTCTAAGAGTACTGGCCTAATTTAACCAAGTGCATCTGGCGCAAATGTCGATTCGTAGGAGGAGGAGCACGGAAATACGAAAATGCAGACGCCTTACGCGAAGCCGTCACTATGGATGCAAGTATCAGCTGGGGTCGGTCGACTTCTAAGACGACCATCATCATGCAACCAAGTGTATCTGCTGCGAATGTCGATTCGTAGAAGGAGGAACACGGAAATACGAAAATGCAGACGCAATTCGCGAAACCATCACAATGGATGCAGGTATCAGCTGGGGTCGGTCGACTTTCTAAGAGTACCAGCCTCATGTAACCAAGTGCATCTGGCGCAAATGTCGATTCGTAGGAGGATGAACGCGGAATAGAGAAAATACGACGACATTCACAAAATCATCACTATGGATGCAAATATCAGCTGGGGTCGGTCGACTTCTAAGAGGACCAATCTAATGAAACAAAGAGTACCTACTGCGAATGTCGATTCGTAGGAGGATGAACGCGGAATAGAGAAAATACGACGACATCCGCCAAACCATCACAATGGATGCAGGTATCAGCTGGGGTCGGTCGACTTCTATAAGGACCAACCTAATGAAACCAAATGCATCTGCCGCGAAAGTCGATTCATAGGAGGATGAAGAGGTAAGTGCGAAAATACGACGACATTCGCGAAACCATCACTATGGATGCAGGTATCAGCTGGGGTCGGTCGACTTCTAAGACGACCAACATCATGCAACCAAGTGCATCTGGCGCAAATGTCGATTCGTAGGAGGATGAACGCGGAATAGAGAAAATACGACGACATTCACAAAATCATCACTATGGATGCAAATATCAGCTGGGGTCGGTCGACTTCTAAGAGGACCAATCTAATGAAACAAAGAGTACCTACTGCGAATGTCGATTCGTAGGAGGATGAACGCGGAATAGAGAAAATACGACGA
>CAJPEV010001801.1:13940-57073 GCA_905338385.1 Darwinula stevensoni | reverse complement strand
TGGGAATATCTAGAATTTCAACTGTGGTGGTCAAGACGCGTACGAAAAATATTTTTGTTCGAGGGACATTGCCGCAGCCTTGCCGAAAAAAATGGATAGGCTTAGGATGGCCAAAGTTCATTGGAAAGGATAGGGTGAGAGCCTGGGTAAAATTCAACCTAAATGCACTTTTAGAGCAGCGCTCGAGACAGTGTGTGAAAGGTAATAAGAAAGAAAGATGACAATCAAAGAAGCATCAATGTTATATGGGATTGCTTAAACCACTCTCTATGCTGCAATTCACACGAAACGGAAATCTGCTTTCAATGGGAATAGCGATCCGGGACTTGTGACGGTTGGTTGCACAAATGATTCACGAGGATTGCGTTTCGGAATATAGCTAACAAGATTATAGATCTCTCTTATACTGTATGTGTGCCACACGTGTGGCCTTCAAGGTGGCCACACGAGGAAGACTCAGACCAGTCTATAATAAGGAATTTGTCATTTTTGTTGGCGCTACGTGTGCGATCACTAGCTTTTCCAGAATATCACAAATGGAACTGCTGAAGAAGAAGCAGAATTTAGATCACATGCGAAATGGATTCACGTTTCGGCTTTTTCATCATAACCTTGGAGACAGTCCAGCACGCATCGTGAATGATATGGTATTTGAAGGTTCTTCTTACGCAAAGTAACTTGCTATTTTTAAAAATTGAACCAAAATAACAATAGCGGTGAGGAGAATCCCAGGCGCGGAACAAGAATATCGCTGGGATTCCTGAGCCTCATTTGAGGCAGAACCAGTCAAAAATTTTCGCTGGTTTATTGTTGGGCCATAGCTAAAAAAGTTGGCTCATCTTCGGCAAATTATTGGCTGGCTAACTCACACTTGTGAATCACTTGTGAGTTGGCCGGCCAATCATTCGCCCAAGATAGTCCAATGTGACTGGGAAGGTTCCGGAAACCGGTGTGAGATGGAGCCAACGTAGCTGCCGTAGGGAGTTATTTCTCAGATTCTACTGAAATGGGTCCCCTGCCCTTTGACACATTACACTATGGTTTCTCACATAGATCTCAGATGGAGACAATTGAATTCCTTGAAACATTTCTCGAAAGATGTAACCTAGGCCTGGAATTAACCAGGAAATTCCTGCCTGGAGGTGGGAGGATCCTTCTACTTACCACGGTAGGCCACAGGAGTTGTCTTGTCTGGTTTCTTGCGAGAGAACATATACCCTTGCATTCCCATGTAATTCCGCTTCTGGATGCCTTAACTTCCGGGCAAGGGTGATGTTTGTTCTACGCTCAGCTATTGGTGATTAGAGTGTACATGCGCAAGGGACTCGGGCAAGGTTCCTATCTTTCATCTCTCCTGAAGGAGAGATGAAGATTTGGCCCCCTCCTCCTTCCACAGAAGGGGACCAAATCATCATCCATGAAATGATCGATAGGCAGATTAGGAATAAATTATGCGCAGGCAAGTTCCTCCCCGGCATGCATTCCTGAGAGGAATTTCACTCGACCGTCCGGTCATCAGTAACATTTCCGTCACTAATGAGGCGCAGTTTCACATGACCCGAAGAAAAATGAAATACCAGAAAAAGTAGGACTGGTTGGGGAATGACGCGATTAATTATGTTTAGTACTGATTTGCGCGTGTCTACATACAACATACGAAGCTGGCGAGAAAAGAGGAGCTTGCCAGAGACGAGCAAACCAACCTGGAGGAAGTCAAACAAAATAATCCTGATTCCAGTCAGTCTGAGGCTAGGGCAATTTCGTTAAAGTGCAGTCCTAGTTGGAACAAGAGCCACTCTCATTCTCTACTACGATTTTTATCAGAATATTTTCTTTTTACAAGTTTGGATCGAAAAGTAATGTCAATTCTTTTCCGAAGCGTTCCATACGCAACAAAATGCTTTGCAGGGTAGGTGTTGCCATAAAGTGAGAGAACATTATTGAGAAATGAACGTGTGATTGATACTATATGAAAACAAGTGGCAAGAAAAAAATCATCGGTCGTTGCTTTTTGATCCACCCTCATACTTTCATTCATCCTAGACCTTAAATGATTTCATAAAATACTCCAGTGACGCTGGTAAATAATGTACGTTTCCTACCTTCGACATGAACAAGACGAAATAGTACGAAAGCGCGATACCTAGCTTTCTGTGTCATAGCCGCCAACATATTTATTGCGGATTTGAACAGAATAAACACAAATAATGCGTCTGGGCCTGGGAGAGAAAATCTCTGTTCAGCTCATTTCTTAGTATGAAATAAAGACATGCAGAAATACTGCAGAGGCCCTGATATTTTTGTGATTATGTCATCATCATTGACTTTGGCTTAAGATCACTCATTCAGGAAAGAAATGAATAAAACAGGATAAAAGGCACTTTTCTTGAGATAAAAACTGCTGAAAACCATGAAAATGTAAATAATCGGTAATATACCGATAATATTACCGGGAAGCAGCAATCTTGTAATTTCCGGTAATTCGGTGACGTTACGGTAATGTTACTACAACTCACAACCCTACAAAAGACGAGTGAAACCATTTCCCTCCAGTGCCATCGACTGGCAGACTCAAGGATTCCGGATTGCCTTTAAGAAGGACGGGAACACGTCGAAAACATTCATGATTAGCTATGTGAGCCCTCTTCTCTCTTTGAGATGTAATTGATTCCATGAGAAGTTACTACAGGTAGTACAGGAAATGCAAGAATTTGATTTGGTGGGAATATTTATGTAAACAATACTTCGTACTTGATTTGTTGTTCAACTGAAAACAAAAGGTAAGAACAAGGTGAAACTTAAAGTAAAAAGTGAGTGAGTTATTGGAACCTACAGGAAGTTTCCGAAGCAATCCATCTCGAGGAGGATATGTTCGTCAATGTCCTCTTCATTCGCCTTATCCACTTCTAGAATCTCCAGGAGACCCTCTTCTTTCATCGTCTGCCAAACCGGCTGATGATCNACTCTGGAAGAAAGATCCCAATTCCTTCATAGAGATCTCTCGCCCGCGTTTTGAGTGCGAACTGAAGACGATGGTCCATGTTAACTTGGGATCCAAGTTACCAAGCACTTTCTCCCAGTTCTCTTTCTCTTCCTGCGTGGTACTAGTCTGAATTGAATACTCATCGACACATATATGAATGGGTGAATCCATTCCAAACCTCCACCTTGCATCTAGAATTCGATCGTTGTCGACGACGTCCATGAGAGGCAAAGCTGTTGATCGAACAAAGAACAGCCCGTCAAGCTGCGTCTGAAGATGTAGCGACATGTACCGACCAAGGACACTCCCCATGTGGAAAAGCACACAATATTCGCGGTTCTGAAGATGGTTTTTAATCATATTCAACAGCAGCATGCTCTTCCCTGAAGAAGGTGGCCCAAGGATGACAGTTATTTTTGACTGGTTCTTCATAGTTTCAGAAGGAAGACCAATGATAGCTGGAATTTGGGAGGTAGGAAATGAGTGAGTGGTTTCGAGGAATGAATTCTCATCCAAATGTTCTGTCCTCCCTTTTTCCGTTTTCAACGTCTCTTCCAACATCTCAATCAACAGTGGTGATTCAATCAACTTTTCTTTTATTTCATCTGGCACATCACACATATCATCGATCGAATCTGATATGGCTCCGCATGCTAGAAAATACTTCCCAGTTCGTACCTCATCTTCCATGACGACGATGACATTGTCGTGGCAGGAGGATATCAAGCGGAGATAATTCCTCCACTTGGAATCGGGAAGGTCAAGGATGATGAAGATGTCTCCCTCGTGATATCCCAGAACCTGATCGTCCGTCACTACGATTATTTTGGAAGAGGTACCTCCCGTTATACGAAATCTTCCTCGTGCGTCGATGAATTTGACATCAATTTTGAATGCAATTTTCAGAATATTTACCAGACTGTCTCGCCGAGTCCTGTTATCCACTATTACGTACATTTGTTTTTCAGGAGCAATCGTATGGCTCTCCAGGATCGCTTGGATGGCATTGGCGGATCTGACAGCCTCGCAGGTTGATTCGTTATTGCATGAATCATGGATAGTACGGCATGAGGAAATGGGAAACAAAGTGGGTAGCAGTTCCTCTCTTGAATGCTGAAATTCCATGTCCCGAATGGTAGGTTCTTGGCAAACAAAGATGCGGCGTGAGTAGTCCCCAAGAGCTAAGAATAACTTTGCCACGAATCGCGTGTTTCTCTTTACGATGTTCAGGACTTTCATGCCGGCACCTGAAATACTGATATCTTCGAGTTTGATGTCCTTCGTGTATGCAGCATCATTCGGACGGAATGCGAATGTGAGACTCTTTACGCTCTCCTTTAATTTGGATATCTCTTCCCAATGCATGGAGAGGCTTCTCTCATCAAGTTCATCCTGAATACCTAAAGTGAGGGGGACTTCGTCAAGCAGAATATGTTTGTTCTTTCCTTTTTTCTGCAGGAAGGCGAATATTCCCTCGCGGTTTTCTGGAATTCCCTCTTTCCTTCCATCCAACACTTGAATATTCTTCTTTCCTGAAAGTATGTAAAAGTTATCAGTAAAATGTTCCGCAAGCATTGGGCGAGGTTGGATTAAAAAGATCGGAGTCTGAATTTATGACATTGTGGTGGCTTTTCGCGACTACTGAAGGCTATATCAGTCAAAACGATCTTTGGCATCTACATTTTTTCGGTGTTTCATCAGTTGCTGGAATCATTTCTGGCACTAGTTTTTTGGGATCAGGAGCAGCGCTCTTCATGCGTTCGTAACGATGCTTCAACACCCCAGATACTGAGTCGATGAGACCAGTTACGGGGGGTGGTTTAGAGATCAACCCATTCCGGCCTTGCTACAACCCCTATTCCATGCATATGTGGAGGAAGCTGGGGAAGTGGGGCTTCCTCCAGTACCCTCCGTTTTAGCCATCTCCTTTTGTAGACGAAGATTTGAAGAAGAGAAGGGTGAGGTCCACCACAAAAAACCTCGAAAAAACCAAAATGGCCGGACCTCTATCGGAGGTTACATCGCTGTGGAAATGCAGTAGTTGAATTCTTCTGAAGACGCTGCTCTTCTTCCGTTTAACGGTAAAATAAGGAAGATGAACTGCGATTTACTGCTACATTCATGAACGAATTTTTAACTGGAATATCATATTCTCGTGGAGACCATATTTTTCTTCTACCTGTAGGGCATAATCTCCTCTGATTTTCATACAAGCTTCGTCGAACAGGAATCAACCATGGTAATCATTTTAACGATGATGTTTTTCTTATGAAAAGTTCCCTTATACGAGGTACGTTTTATGAGAGAGATTCCTTAACTGACCTTCAAATTCATGCTTGAGGTCTTCAGTGAGATTTCCTCCCGGTAGATTCACCACCAAGACTTCCACATCAGCGTCCTTCTCCGCCAGTCGTTTCGCTCTCTCCTTTAAAACTATGGTCTTTCCTGTCCCTGATCCTCCTCCTATGAGGAGGAGCCTCGATTCCTCTTTTATAAGTCTTTTTTGCTCTGGAGTCAAAAGTATTAACGTTTTCTTCATTTGCTCTTCTGTCTTTTCGGAAAGTTGTAGTCGAGTCCGTGGCAATTTAACCGAAGAAGATGCACAGACATAGAGAGAAAATATGTCTAAGAACAATTTCTCCTTGGTTGTGGAAGTTGATTCAGTAGGCAGTTCATCCACACCATTCTTTCGGAGAAACCCTCCGAGGGTAGTGGTATCATGGAGATCATCTTTTGTCAAGATCATCCAAGAACATGATTTGCAATTGAGGGAATTGTACAGAGCCGCTCTACTGATGAATGGGAAGGAAGGGAAGGCAACTAATTTTGCAGCAGAATCAAGGAAGGGATCGCACACTGCTTGGAACGCTTTCCGGTCTTTTTTGCATTTCCCGATCACTTCTTTGATGCGATCAGGGTAAACATCTGAAGAGGGATGGCTTTGGAAGAAGATGTTATAGATATTGTTACCACTGGGGTAAGACACGAAAATGTCATGGGAACAGTCTTGGAGATGCTGAAGCTTGGCTTTCAATTTTTTTGGCGTGTCCATTGGCAGCTCGGAGAGAACCGAATCAAATATCTTATAGAAATTATACTCATAAAGCATCAATGAAGGAACCCTGCCACATATGAGTTTTGCGAGATTAAAAACCTTCGCTTTGGCATCATAATGAAGTGGAATTGGCACATCCTTCCCATAATCCTTCTGTTGCTCTCTCTCCGCTTTTGAAACCAATTCATTCACGGTTTCGTCCTGAAGCAGGATGCCAGCCGGGAAGGAGTAATGACATTTCCCAGCCAGAGGATAGAAATCTTTCAGGTAATTCTTGCTAGCTTTTTCGAAAGGCTCCATCTTGTTACTTCCTAAATAAACCTGTGGAAAGCACAACAAAGGGAATGTGTACTACTCCTGATGGCAGATTCAAAGGAAACATTCTTAGAATACACAGTATTTCAACGATACATTCTCAGTAGAATTCCTTTTAAATGGATACCACATAACCTACTGAAATCATCCAAAGGATTAGAGTTTTACCCTTACTATATCAAATATGACGTTGTCGTTCGCACTTGTGGAAACAGTTTCTCTGCATTTGAAGGAACTTCCTAATGGTAGTTAAGATGCGAAGTTTTAATGAGTGCCGCATCATGTAAATATGAACAGTCTGGATTCCCATCATATAAGGTCGAGCAGTGACACCTCTTTCTCTTCATGAGTGAATGTCCCAAGTAGCCATGGGTGATCGAAAACTCGTCCATGGACAGTCCAGTTGTCCAGAGATGGATATAAGTCCAGAGGCGGTCGTCCGTTGAATGTACATAGGATGCCATAGCCATGGATCGTTATATTCTCATGCATTCTGAGCTTTATTCGAGAAGAAATTTTCCCACATCGAGCACTCAATTATTTCCATCTAATTGAATGAAGGTTTTATGGAATGGCGTTACGAAGATCCAATCGTGGGATTTATTTTATTCTTTTTTTTCTTCTATTCTCCCATCTTACGTCGCAACCCAATAACTTCAATTAATATATAGTGTGACATTATAATTGGACCAGTGCATGATTTCATTTAGATTTCGACAATACGAACGAAACGATGTGTCATTCCTTCTTTGGGCATCCATTGCACGTCCAACAATGGAACCTCCAAGGACAACTGCTTATGGTCTTCCATTGGATGTCCTTGGTTGGAATCCACGCCCCGTTGAGGCCTTCCATCTGACCTGACATCTAGCAGTTCCTTCAAGAAATATAAAGTTCCCATAATGTAAGTGAGGTCGCGCTCATCCCTCCGCTGCATGTCTCTCGATTCCAAAAATTCTAACGAATGTTCTGCGTGAACTTTCATCCTCTTCTCGATAATTTCCCACGTACAAGCCTAAGGAATGAAGTCATTCATTTGTTGAGAGACATAACATAGCTGAAGGAGACTCCCGGCAATTCATGCGCATTGCATGGTGAGAGTGTGGTTCCCCTTGCCAAGTACGTCTGTTCCAAGCCCAAACGAACTATCAATATATCGCCTACAAGAGAGTTTCTTTGCCCTTCGGGCAAACAAACTTGCTCTGGTCGTGCCTTCGGCGCTTCATTACCTTGGTTAGTGATTAATTGATTTATTTTTTGGGTAATGGCAAACACTATTTAAAGTACGTCCCATTGAAATACGCGACATATATGGTCAAAAGTCTTTATTTTTTTAAATCAAAATCATTACTTCTATTATCTCTAGTGTGCCTAAGTTGAAATCTTTTCATGTGTCTCTTTGTAAGGGTAGAGAATACATTTTGAAATACTTCCCTCCAATAATCTACGCTAAGGAGACACATTTCAAAATTAGTATTTTTCCTCTACTCAGCCTGCAAACAGGTACTACTGAGGGAAGTTTAAATTTTCTGTCTCTGTTTCGTTGGATCCATAAAAATATCAGGAAAATGGGACGGAAGAAGTGTCCTAATGGGTTTAAAAAATTTTTTTTTTCTTTTGAAATGTTGATTCAGGGAACTCCATGCCACCCAGTTTCAGCCTTATATGTTTCCCCTTTTTACTGGTGGGAAAATATATATTTTGAAAAATATATTTTAATATTTGAAATATTTCCTAAAATCAACATCACCTTAGTGATGCGTGCGGCAGCTACTTTTCTATGTCTGCCCAGTGAACTACATGCCCACAAAGTTTCAATATGATACGTTTGCCCTTTTCGCTGGTGAAACAACATGCTTGGAAAAGCCGACCCAACCAAAAGCTATGCCGGAGGGGATGCCCCATGAAAGCTGAATACTCCTTCAGCTCAGTAAGATCATGTCACTTATACGTGTGCCAAGTTTCACCTTTCCATTTCTGTACAATTCGCCAAGACAATTTTTTTTTATTCAAAACATCGCCCCTCGAAAGAATTCCTCCTGGGGATGTATCGAGACTTTACATTTTTATTTAACTCTTTTTCTCAGTAGTCACATTCATGCAAAGTTTCAGCTTTTCATTTCCATCAGTTTACCTGTAACTGATGCAAAAAAAATTATTTGAAAATATCTCCCTTTGAAATTTGTGCCCCCAGGGCATTTACTTCTAAAGTCTGAGGTTTTCTGCAGAATCCCAATAGGTAGTTATGTACCAAGTTTCATCTTTCCATACTAGCTCAATTGGCCAGGACAAAAAGAAATATTTGAAAACGTCGGCTCACAAAAATATGCCCCCCCAGGGCATGGTTATAAAATTTGTCATTCCTCCTGAACTCATCGTCTCGGTAGACACGTCCATGCCAGGTTTCAGCTTTCCATGTATCTCCCTTTCACTCAAGCAAGAATAATGTTAAGGAGAGGGAATGAATAATGGGACATGGAAAGCAAAAAAGCCAAAATATGACCGGGAATTGAACCCGGACCTCCTGATTGCCGGATCATATGTGCTACCACTACACCACGGAACACAGCATAACCAGTTGACTCTCTGAATGCAATCCTTATCTGTCATAAAATATATTTATGAAAAACGTTTCCCCTCAAAATTTGTACCCCCAGGGCATGCACCTCCAAAGTAGGATTTTTTCTGAACTCTGCATCCCAAAATGCATGTGTACCAAGTTTCACATTTTTAACCCTTCTAGAACAGGGTTAGAATTAGCGTCAGTCAGTCTTCCAAAGTCTGAATTTTTCTACACACAGCATCCCAAAACATAACCCACTTCAGAGTTTTAACTCTAAGATGGCTAATATTAAAGATCAATGTAGGCCTGAGCAATCGTTTGGTCTTAAAAGTTATATCAAACAATATATCATCGCAAAAGCACCCATAAAATGGGGGAAAATTATTCACATAATTAATGAAGCAAGTAAATATTTCCTTGGATCGATATTTGATTGGAAGATAGCACTTCTAAAGGGGGCCATGAGAGACAGTACATCCGAGAAGATTGCTAATGTGTAATTCAGTTAGGTAAATTTCTCTATTCAGTGATGAACTACTCTGTTGCATCCTATTAGATCGGGGTGTGCAACCTCTATCGGCAGTGGGCCGCATGGAAATGTGTGACTCTTGACGCGGCCACAGAATGCAAAATTAAAGGCTCCCCTCTTTTGTCCTTAGGGCATACTCGTATGAGGGCATAAGGTCGCGCTGATTTGCCAATGATCCTTACCTCCTCCCCACCCCAAGGAAATTCCAACGTCCAAAAATAGCCTTTGGCATTGAGAACCTTCTTCCTTGGGACATATGGGACATATGTATCTATAACACCGCCTGCGTGAGGAAAAATTAGAATGTAGTGAAAGGACTTGGTCTATTTCTTGTTACTTAGGGTTGACCAATGTTGTGATGGGCCTTCAGCTGCTAAGAAACTCATCTGTTATCCCATTATGCATCACAGGGCCGCAAGAAGCAGGTCCACGAGCCACATGCGGCCCGCGGGCCGCGGGTTCCACATCCCTGCGTTAGATGGAATGAACTAAGAAATAAGGATGGAGCATGGGAAATATGGGTTGCTATCCCATTCACTCGCAAGCACGCACACTCACATACAAAGGCATTAACGTCATTTCTCTATTCGATTGCACAAGCGTTTCATAAGAAGTAGGGGGATAGAAAGGGGGTTCGTCCAGCCCGCAGACCGCTCATATTGTGGCCATATTTAACCTAGACACTTCATTTCCGTCACTTTGGATCGAGTCTAATAGTCCACAGACCTGCAGATGCTTACGGATGTCAAATTCAGGTTCCCGTCTGCATTCAGTCGGAGTAGCGACTTCGGTGAGGTTTTCTCCAAACTTACACGTGCATCCGCTCTGCAAGAAGAGAATTTCGGGTTGTCAAGAAAATATCACACGAAAGATCGCACGAGAGCGTGAGTGCAAGGTTCGCCAGGAATTAGGAAACAAGCATCATTAGTTGTATTGTAAGAACTAATACGCCCCGAAAAGTAACAGGAAAGAGGCTTGAAATCAAAGCTAATTGTACTCTCTTTTTCAGATTCATTAAAAGCCATAACTCCGTGAGACATGGCAGAACGTGGCTCTCCTGCGTTTCCAAAGCAATATGTGGAGCTAAAATCTAAGTAAACCGGAATGAAATAAACTAAATTTAAATTCATGTATAATATTTAAGAGATGGACCCACTGAGGCAACCATTTTCCTACTCAAGCTTCCATCTCATCTTTCCTCAGTACCGAACAAAATTTCAGAAATTTGAAAACATTTCTTAGGAGTTGTAATTTTTCCCTACTCTAGAATTTTGTGGTGATATTTGCATTTCTTAACGGTTAAAATGTTCTTACTTTAGAGAAAGCCATCAGAACCTCATTCACTCATATATATGTGGGGATAAACTGTACTGTATATTGATATAACGTATTTATTTGCTGAGGCCAATGCGTTCCGTCTTTTTCTTAGCAGCTATGACAAACGTCGTTTCTGATCCGTTAGGAGCAGAACGCACAGGGTCATTGGTTGATGACTTGGAGAACTGCTCCAAGGGTCCATATCCATATTTTTGGTCCATAGACTGGTGCCAGAACATTTTAGTAATCTCTCAGGTTCCAATCATAGAACACGAGATATTAGAAAATTCGTCGCGATACCAAGGCGAAATGATACATATATGAGATTTTGATGAGCTTTTTCCATAAGAAAGTGAGGAACACTGTTACTTTTGTCGCTCTCTTTTTCCCCTTGAAAGGACGCCCACAACTGAATTGGACTTTCCCAGCTCGTTTGTGATGAGTCTGCTGCTTCGGAAATTCCTGTGGAGTAGTTTCCCGTGATAGATTTTAGTGCAATGCAAAATAGGCAATTTTGCACTCTAAAAAAAGCTAAAACCTAACTGAAGCTTCGTGTAGGAAGTATTAGCACAAAACTACACTTGGGTTTAAAATGGCAAGGAAAAGCAAGATTTTCACATTTGGGCGGAGCAGGTGGATGTTTACAAGCAAGACATCGAGTGCGCTGACAAGCTGTTCCTTAGCTCAACGCTATTGCATAGAATCCTAGTAAATCAGTACAATTTTGAAATCCTTGACGATAGTGACAACAGTGAAAAAACGTGAAGAATGGAGTTCAGCTAACGCATTCTTACTTGTAACACGAACATTCTACTGTAAGACTCATACCCCCTTCATTCAGAAGAGTGGCACATCAACCATTGTCTAGCAGAGGATGAAGCATTTGAAATATTTCTAGACAGTCTTAAGTTTGAAGTAAAAATCGTGCGAGGATTGGGAAATCTACCTGGTTAGATGGGCGCTTCGAATCTTGTGAGTCGTCATTCGTTGATCCTGCATCTGCTAACTGCTTGGCACTGAGAAAATGGACAATGAAAACAACAGTAACATCGTTTACAAAATATGTCGGATATTGTTATGTTGTATTATCGAATGCTTTTACGGAAAATGAATGTAAAAAAAGATTGATTTAGTTTCTGTCAATATGAATTTGTGTAACTCTAGTCCCCACCTTTTATGGACACTTGAATGAGAGGTTCAGGCACGAGGGTTATTCTTCATCAGAAAGAGAGCGACCGAATATGGGTATGGGATCCCTTACGAAAATGCCTTATAGGAACATATAGGAATCCTATAGGTTCCTATAGGCCCCATAGGGTTCAGTTTGGGATCTGTATGGTTCCCTATGGAACCTATAGAATTCCCTATAGAACCAATAGGATTCCCTATAGGACCCAAAGGATTTCGTATAGGACCCATAGGGTTCCGTATAAAACCTATAGGGCTCCCTATAGGACCTATAGATCTCCCTTTAGAACCTATAGGACCTATAGGGTTCCCTATAGGGCCTATACGGAACCCTATAGGCCTATAGGGTTCCGCTTGAAGTTCTTCTCTAGGCCACTAGATGGAGGAATGGGGTTGTCGCATTTCTCAAAAGACACAAATGTGCCCTCCACTTACCCATGGAATCATCTCTCACAAGAGAGTTTTGTACATCCCCAAGTGTCTCGCCTTCCCTTATTGTAGCAATCGATAAACTTCGACACTTCCTTATTTGTCATCCCCATCTTCCAGATAGAATCATGGAGTCCAGGCCAGAAATATGCCCAAATTCCCTTTGAAAACCACGTACGAGAATGTGTATGTTTCATCCGAAAGAAGTTTGAGTAAGAAGACGTGCTCGCAGGTTCTGTCTTCTGTTTCTTTAGGTAGGGAGCAGGCGTGTTTCAGGGGTGAGTTCTCCCCTTCACCAGAAACAGAGCGGGCGAATGGGATGCGTATGGGATGTGTGGATATGGTATATCTGTCATTACCAACCACGCGAGTACGTGCAGAAGTTCGTAACACAATATTTGACTCACATTTGCATTTTATATTATGGTTTTAAAAGAGCAAGAAAATTTGAAATTGAGTAAATTAAATGTCGGGATTCTCTATTCATGTTATTTATATCAGTTCATGTTATTAAATCTAGCAACTTGAGGAAGGTAGACGCCTAGACGGAGATGAAGAGAATTTCTTTTAGAAAATGGAATCATCTTTAGATTATTCATCTCCACAGGTGAAGAGTCAGACACACCCTGCAGACAGATTAAAATGCTCTCCGTTTTTCTGAGATGCGGAAGCACTTTTTTTGTTTTTCTGCAAAGCTAATAAGAGGTGAGGCATTTCAGCTCAAGTGGTCAAGGGGTGGTTGCGCTTCAGACTCCGTTTTACTTGAAAAAATTATTGTATGTTGGCAATCAAGACTTATGAAAAAGTCAAATTTTTCGTTCCATGGCTCTAAAGATTGTCGAGATATACGGCTCCAAACTTAGCCCCCAATAGGAAAAGTGACCTTTAGGGTTAAAGAACTTTCCTTGGTGCTAGTCAAACTCGAAAACGTTTTTGAACTCTAATTAAAGCTGAGACAATTTAGAATCACAGTATTAAAAGTATTGTCCCCTCCGTTTATTAGAAATCGAGTTACACAATTTCCAAAATGGCAAACATTGCCAAATTTTGTACGCAAATTTTCGTGCACTAGGATGCATATTAACGCAACGAGCATTCGTAACATTGCAGATTAAAGCAATCACAATTTAAGGAGTAAATTTCAATTTCCTACGTTGTTGGAAGCAACATGAAATTAAATTTGAAAAGTTTAAATTTTCCGATTTTCGCCAAATTTGACGAAGAAAAGAAGAAAAGAAATTCTGGTGACCCAATCTTCGCTGGGTATGGAGAGTGGGAAAGAATCTGGAACAGTAACACATCGCGTCGGCCTGAGCCTCACCATTGAATTCCAGCTAGACTAGAATGGATATAAAGAGCCGCTATACCGCCCCATCTTGCCCCCTCACCGTCACCCCGTTTTACCCCATCAGCACCTTCTATAATTAAGACACTGTCAAACAAAAAGGTGAGTGACCTACGCAAAAAATGATGACATCATTCAATTGATAACATTTTCACCTTCAGTAGAAAAAAATTTCGGATGCCTTCAACGTTCCCATGCTACCTTGTTTCGCTCATGGAGAACTCGAAGAAAAGTCGATGTTTTCTTATTTTGCTCCTTGGGTGTTTACAAACTACTTTAAAGAGCACCTCTGTGCCTGAAAACTTGCTCCCATGGTGGGCAGAAATAATAGGGTAAATGGCAGATAGATATCTGGTATGGTTTGGTTAAAATCTGAGTTTCCCCATTTCTCCCCACTTCCTCTATGTGCAGAACTTCATAGCTCTTAGTTGGACTCACATTTACATTTTCTATTGCGGTTTTCAAGATTAAGAAAACTTCTGACAGAGGATAGATAAATTAAAGGCCAGAATTCTCCGTTCATGTTATTAAATATAGCAAGTTGTGGAAGGTAGACGACAAACCTTGTTGACGGTTGAAGCCGGGGTGATTCTGATGCTGCTTCACTTGGCGATGTAGCGGGTTTGCCGGGAGAAGAGCTGCACACTGTATCATGCATCCCGACTTAAGTTTTGAGTCTATTCATAGTTTTATTTTAATGCTTTCCAGCCTTAAATTTCTAGCATCCTCCAAACAGTTTTTCCTTCCTTGCCGATTAATGAAAATTAAGGTTTTCAGTCATTTAGGGACATCAATGAGGAACTCACCGAAAGGCTCAGGAAGACCTGAGATGAGATCATCTCTCCCCATTCCTCGTATTATTTCCCAGACAATCCCATATGTTCTATTGGGATTTTGTTCAATGAGGAAGTAGAATGTGCTGTCAATCTTCTTATTCCATTCTTTTATTAATTTCAGATCCCTTTCTTGTGCTATTGAAATGAGAGCCCTCTTTTGTAACTCATCGATGAATTTGTCCATGTCGACAAGAACGTCCTTCTTTTTGAAGTTGTCCCTCATTTGATTCAATCCCTCTACATAAGTCATCTCTCTGATTTGAAAGATAAGATGAGGGAGATGAGAATACATTTAATTAAAATCCTTTAAATATTCCCGATGTACAGGGCGAGTCAAGTCACTGAACTATTTTGAACAGCTATAACTTGGCAAGGAAGGCATTCAATGGCAAACGGTTTTGGGCAAAGTAAAGAGCGTGCAGTAATTAATCCATATGCTGCGTTGGAGACAAATTTATTCATTTATTCTTCGTAAGAATGACTGTAATTACTGCCCATAATATTGAGCACCATCAAGCTCGCTCACGCAACAATCTTCTCAGTGATGCGTTGCTTCAGTTCAATGATCATAAACGAATTTTCGGCATATACGAGGGCTCTACAATAAGTAATGACCGTCTCTTAAAAAAATGGGTTATTTTCCTCACAGAAGTTTCTTAGTTCTTACCCTTGAGTAGCATCAAAGCTCAGTCTTTCCATACATTTTCAGGGTCTTCCCGTTCCGTGTGTCTCAGAAACATCCATATGAGAACTTGGTTTTTCACGGTGATCAGAAATGGCGAACTCCCCCAAACAATACTTTTGCTTTAAAATTTTTGCCCATCACCAGCTGGGACAGTCTGCAACTGATCAAACTGGATCTGTGTGTCTTCATGGGGACTGTTCCCCTTCGAGATTGAGACTATTTTGAGGTGGATGCGGCGTTTCACTATGGGGTGTCGCTCCTTTGAAGATGAGAACCGTCCTGTGCGCCAATCAACTGTGGTGAGTCAGGACACAATTGCCCTTTGTCCAAACTTAGTCGAGGCCGAACGAAGAACAACCAACTGTTATTTATCCACAGAGTTGGATCTTCCACTTGGCAACACCCTTTCTCTTATTCCATGATGTCCGTTTAAACTTAAATATCACTTTTCTTGAAAATGTTGCTTTTCGTTTTGTGCAGGCACGTATAATTTCTTATTGGTATTTCATGCAAATTTCCATGTTGTTTCGTCAAATAACGGACGCTCTTTCATGTGAAAAAACGTTGCAAATAAACGCCTTCCTTCCTGAGTTATAGCTGTTCAAAGTTGTCCGGTGACTTTTGACTCACCCTGTTTATACCGGGTGAGCCCAAAAAAACGCACTACTCTTTGAAAATTTTCTGCGCTTTTGAAACAGCAGCTATAACGACAAGGTTTATTTCGTACATACCTTTATGTATTCTTCGAGCATCTAAACATTATCCCCCCTTTTATTTGTAATAGTTTTGGCACAAGAGTGATTTTACAAAAGCACCTGTATCTTAATTTTTGCCCTCACACCTGGACGCTGACGGGAGGTCCTGCCTAACTCACTAGGAATTACTTTTTTTTCCAATGGTTTTTCCTCTGCACTTCAGATCTGCTGAGCAGATCTCTGACTTGTCCTTACGTCTGGGAATTCGAAGATGGGAGTTTTGCATCATATATTATTGTTATTATTGACAATGACGTCTTCCACATGAAAGCAATTTCCTTCAATTCGGACTAGTTATAGATTTCCGCTCCTTCTCTTCCTCTCAGATTAGCCCGTTTCTCGCAGCTCCTGAATCAATCTCAACCTCAACCTATCACGATATAGCCGTAGCAAATAAGAAATTCTTGCAAGATTCTGCTCCTCCCATCGTTTCGCGAAAAACCGCATCTTTGTGACCAGACAGAGGAGTTCTGGCCCAAGATAGGTGCCCTCCACGCGTACCAACTACACTTCCACCACTGTATATCACCGCAGAAAAATACAATTCGAGTTGCCTTCGCGTTTTTGCTCCTGTGCTAATCGTCGGAGAAAAATTAACAATAATTTCAAGAATCTTAAAAGATACGTAGAAGTCGTTGCATAAAATACTTGTTTCTGCAAACTCATGACAACCTAAGAATCTCAAAGAGAGATGTCTTTTTTTTTCTCACCCGGTATATAACTGCTATCATAATAAGCATACCCGCACTACTACAGACGTAAATTTTTACACTTTAAAATAAACGCTAATTCTTTCATTGTTTCATTGTATTTGACAGCATTGAAAATGAACTTCCATCTCTCAAGGTCCCATCTCTCAAGGAGTTCAATGAACTGTGTTAATGCCTATTCTTGGCTTTATTCATTAAATATATCAAGATTTTCGCCTAAATTAAAAGGAAATGCTTGGAAGACCTTAAAGAAACAGCCCAGAGATGCTGGTTAGGATAATTTAAAATAACATTTAATGGGAGAAAGCCACCCGGGAAAAAAAAGCACAGCTTGAAATTGCCACCTTCACACTTTTGCTCTTGCGATTCCCCCAAAATGTAATATTTCTGGATTGAGACTAATTAATTGATCATCGAGAAGAGTTAAAATTGCATTTTATGTCAGACAAATGTTTAAGGGTGGATTTTTGAACCGAGCTTTGAGAATAATCCTGCTCTATTGGATAATACAGCTCTATAAAGAGGAGCATTATTTTTTCGATTTTTGAACTGGCCAGATAATGCTGCATTTGACAATGCTCTATTGTAATAATCCTCGATTATTTTCAACACGACACGAATCGATACATGAAATGCAATTCGCCAAAATTTCGCATTTTACTTCTTCGTGAACGACCCTGCACGACGACGAGAAGTAGTGGAGGACTCTATTCCTAATATATCTATTAGACCTGAAAAACAAATTTTCGGTGAAAAAATACCTCAAGGAGTTAACCCGAAGCGAAACGATTACACACGATGCAAGCCGTGCAGCCCTTCCATTGCGACTGATGAAAATAATCCAACATTATCGACGAAAGAGGACCTCTGGAACTACTCTATTACAATCACGAACTGATGTCTGAATAAAATGGAACATCATGGAAAATGCTCGGTTCAAAAATCGCTTCTTTGATAATAGAGCATTTTCCTGGAAATAAAGCTGCATTATCGGATAGTGCTCTGTTCAAAAATCCACCATAAATTTGAATTTTAACATTTACAGAGAAAGTCATGGAAATGACTTCCAGTGCTAAGCTAGAAACGTCTGACGAGTCTGCCTTTATTATTGTATAAAAGCCATCATCACCTACCTCGTTGCAGGCACATCCGACAAAGAAGCCGGCATTCCGTTAGGCTGCTTCTTCTGGATTGGCCTGGTTCTAGAGGAGAAAATGGGGGGGGGGGGAATTATAGACCATGCATTGATCGGAACCAAAGCTCACTAATTTAGGAAATCGCACTCTCTTTTGTCTTTCATTATTGTTTGAAGATGCCCTTCTCGATAATTTCGAGAAATTCTTCAGTAATGTTCACAGGCGTTGTATAACAGGGAGGAATCACCATTCCATAACATTACTTCTGAGGTGCTGGAACACTCATAAAATAGTCGTCGCAATCACACCACTCGAAAGCACATTGAATCATGAACATGGAGATAACGCAATGTCATTTCTGTCATCTAATGCATTTCCTGGGTTGAATCAGATCCATCATCAGCAGGAATATTAAGCAGAGTCCAGTCACTTGCAACGGGATCAACGAATGGTCAGTGAAATGGCTGCTTCACATGATTCTGGATGTAACATGGAGTCCACTGGACTCCCGATATGCTTCGAACATTGCAAAGACTATCACAATCTGAGACAGCAAGGATCGTTAACGTTATCCCCCTCTCCACTGATGAAGCTTATCAGCAGGAAAGCAGGAGTGGCTGTTCGTCATGTGCGTCAGTGGGTTCATCGGTGAAGAAAGAGGAGGCCGGGACCCCCTCGTCTCAACTGACGTACAGCGACTGCTGCATGTCACGCTTGCATATCACTGGGAAGTCTGTAATCTAGGTGATGATACATTTTCTATTTAAAAAAAAAATTTGGAACCTAAGGGACATGGAATCTAAGCCAGCGCTTAGGCCCATATCTGTAACATATGCTTCTGATATTCACGCTGTCATGCATATGGACAAATATAGTTGCACGACTCTGAATTTTTCTTGTTCACTTAACCTTGGTTCTTTAAACGCTTCCAAATATTGCATTTTGCATTCAGGGCGGATGATAATACAGGATTTTCGGAGAGTTTCTAATCCGCTCCTGCAACATGTGGTTTTTCAATAGCCAATGAGCACATCACCTAGAATCCGATTCTTACTGCGCAAAACAATGCCCTTGTCGCACCTCCTTTTGTGAGAAAAAGATATGCAATTTCGACCTTCCTTGGTATCTGACCAAAAGAATCTGTTTTCAAGATCCCCTCCGTGGTGAATATGAAAATATCAGGCGCTTATCTTACAGGTTACAAGGGTGAGTAAGTAAGTAAGGAATGAGGAAGTGCAAACTACCTCATGATCTCTTTCCTCTCATTTCTACGAAACTCAAATCACGTTGAGTCAAAGCCTAACCCAAGGAATCCTCTGGTCAGGATTAGACCTACCTTTTATTTCCAAAAAGAATCTCAACCCTTCGGCATTCGCAGACTTGTATGGGTCAAGGTCATCCGTTCTGGATTTCGCGCTGTCTGCAGTCATTCAACATGGCGGCTTCGAGGCAAATCGTGCTGCGGCATCTGATGACAGTAGATACCTTGAGGAGACCATCCTTCCAAATGGTGTCGTACGCAGAGGAGAGATAGACCAGGGCAATGAAGGTTTTTTGTTTCAGTTGGAAACCGGTTTCGATGGGACTCGTGAGAGCTGGTACCTTGTTGCAACAACTTCATTTAAGGCGGAAACCGGCTAGTTCTTTCGGCAGTTACCTCGATGGTCGATATGAAGCGGGCCAGTAGAGTCCTCTCCATCAGCTTGCTCGTGAAAGAGAGGAGAGATATTTAGTGATAACTGTCGAGATCGTCCGGTGGTTTGCCGGGCTTTAGTATGATCTTTGCCTCGCCAGATCTTCGGAGTCTTTCCTGACGAGTGGATTGAGGTAAATAACCTCGCTATCCATTGTCGGCCTTTCTGTCCCAGATTCCCAGGAATTTCGGGAAAAATATCGTCCGTCCCAGCATCTTTTTTGTTCTTAGTGGACGGCAAGATGTTTCTAATTTCCTTCAGTGTATAGGGGGAAGAAAATGATGAAGGAATTAGGCATTGGAGGGCGTTGAGAGCGAGTTTCTTGTCTACTTCCTTTTTTGCTTCTTTGTCCGTCGGCATCTTGGTGTTGCGAAGTTGAGCAGCGACAGCATGAGCCTGTCATGGCTCATGGGCTGCTTGTTTTGAGTCGGGACAGCGGCTCTGAGTTGTGGAAGGATGGTCCATGCCTAGCAGCTGGAATGAGTGAAATGAAGAGACTCAACCTTTTCCCTCCATCTCTTGAGTCTCTTAGAGTTCAGTGATTCAATGAGCGCTGTCGCCTTGTCCGGGTCACCAGTCAATTCATGCTTTCTTAGGTGCTGCCCTGTCTCGGCAATCCAGCAAGGAGTGTATGCCTTGCAAAGGCCTCGCGGGTTGTTTTTCGCGGCGGCGGAAGTGATAAGAATTCGAGCGAAGAGCTCCCATACAAAACGTTACCCCCTCGTTCACCTATATTTAACCGCTTTTTACCATAATTTTTACCTGAAGGGTCATCTGACAGGTCGAAAAAGGAGAAAGAACGGTGAAAAAGAGGGGATCCCGTGATTTTTATCTGAAGCTCAGGGGGAAGGACTCCCGGAAGCAGGAACTTGAGGAGAGATAAGACTCAAAGCTGAAATTCCCGTTAACCCAGGGGTTCGTTCCCCCCTGCACCTTCGCGCTTGTCTTTGTTATCCTTGTGAGACGCGTTAGAACTTTGCTATTCCCCATATGGCTCGGTAGCCGAGGATACCTTGTAGGTAATAAAACGCTACTTACGGGTGAAAAGTGAGGTAAAGAGAAGTAAATTAGGAGATATAGGTGAAATATAGAGGTAAATCACAGGTAATAAAGCGGAATATGAGAGAGGAACGGTAAATCGGGACGGTGAAACTGAAGTAAGAAAACCCGGGGAATTTCCCCCTTCTCTCACATCACAGTTTCACTGTCCCAATTTTACCACCGGTGAAAAAGAAATTGTTGTAATGACACGAAATCCTCCCGGAATGGTTTCATGCCCTGTATCCGGTCTTCCTTTTCCGCTCTGAAAGGGGCCCAGTCCGCTTTGCGGATATTCAACAGCGAATTTTGCAACGATTCTATGATCGGGACCTCGAGGTTGACTTCCACAATCACCGGGCGTTGCTGGCTCTTAAGTACCTCTGTCTCAGTCCCTCATTTCCGAGCGAGTATACGGCACTCTTGCGTCTTGCGACATAAAGCAAAGGGGAATCATGCTCTGTGTTGAATCCTTCCTGCTTCGATTTGCCTTTTCTAGATCTACAGGCCTGGAGATAGAGCCTCGGATTGATCGTTCTGTCGTATCTAGAAATACCTAGAAATATTCAGTGCCTCGTGCGCCGGTCGTTTTACCGAGCGCGGTCACAGGCAGCTGACGACCGTCGAATGTTCTGTAACTGGCCCCTTTCACTTTGTCAGTTGTAACGCCAATTAGAGATGACCATTGCAAACCATTTTCATCCATTGCACCGCAAATTGCGTTAAACATGTCACAGCCTCTCGTCCGGTCCTTCAGGCTCACGAGTGCAAGTAATTCTTCCATCACCTTGAAGTCTTCTGTGACGCCACGAAGGAAGATAAGGAGCTGTGCTGTGTCACCAATGTCACTGCTCTCGTCCAAAGCCAATAAAAAGGCCACAAATTTGTCTGCATTGTCACGTAATTGATTGTGAAGGTCGTTGCCTATCTCCTCCACTCTACGCGATATTGTCATTCGAGACAAACTTACATCATGAAATGTCACTTTTTTTTCCTGGACACACAATATCTGCCACCTTCAACATGCAATCTCTGATGTATTCACTGAATGGTTTCCCCGCCTTGCGATTTCGTGGGCCACAACATAACTAGCATGAACAGCAGCTTCTTTAGTTTGAGTCACTTTCTTGAAGATCGATTGCTGAGCTAGCAGTCCCTTGCGCAAATTCTCAGCTTTTTGCTTTCTTTGATCACCCACAAATTGATCAAAAGTTTTGTGATTCGTCTCATAATGACGCTTCATGTTGTACTTTCATCACTGCTATGTTTTGCTTGCAAATTAAACACTGAGGTTTCCCACCTTGTTCAATGACAAAGTACTCGTGAGTCCACTTATCTTGAAATACGCGATTTTCTTCATCGATACGACGTTTTCTACTTGCTGCTGACATGGCCACAGAAAAATAGATTCCAGATTGTAACTCACAAACCCACACTGTCGCTTTGTATGGGGCCACGGTTCGACTGATAATCCCAGTCCTATTGGGATGAACCCGTTTCGACGACATTGTCCCTTCTTGTTCGTCCTTTGAGAGACGAGTGACATACAAGCTTGACAGATGAGGCTGGAGCAATAAAGTCCAGGGTTTTGCTCTTATACGCCCTTCTAGGTGGGATTGTAAAAATAGATAGGGTTGTCGGAAGGTGGCATGAAATGTTATAAATTATTTTCATGCGTATCCCATACTGCGGTGTGTGTTTGCGATGTCGTGGCGGTCATTGGGAGGATTCTAATGCTATCAATTTGTCAGAAAAATTTGCAGGTGAGAATTATAAAATTAAGATCCTTTGAGTGATGCGTGCAATTCATATTTTCAGCAGAATCTGGCAGCCATGCAGATTCACTCTCTCACAGATGGCACCTGGTTGGCAAGTCCTGTAAAGCGCCTTATGGCTACCCTCAATAAAAGTGTCAGGCAGGAGGATTCCATAACCGAACATTTTGGCCGGGAATAACCCGTATTCACCCACGAGTGAATTTAATCCTAGCAAGGCTTTAATCCTTCGTTCATTCCGCTACACGTAAATCATACATTCCTTAATATCATAAACATTTTATACTTATTTTCTCCAAAACTCTTCGCGGGTCGCACAGAAACCCGTCGCGGGCCGCACTTTCGGCACCCCTGTTCTAGACAGTCTGTACTTTTTATTATTAAAAGCCTTGAGGGACAAAGTCTTCGATTGAATCCCTCAAAAAAATAAATAAATACGCGACGAGAGTCCAGAAATGATGAAGGAGGCTAGGGAACTTCCGCATGAGAAGCGTTACAGGGGTTTAAGATCTTTAAGGGAATCGATAACGTCGAGTGCGGTATTTCCCTTTCGATGTTAGCAGCAGAACGAGAGGAAACAGATTTAAGTTGTTGGAACCCCCGGTGAAGCGCTGGTTTCGACAAAACTTCTTTAATTGCAAGGTGTGAACTCGCAGAATGTGTTTAGTGAGGAGGCTGCCTACTTCGTGACAGGCTTTAAAAGCCTTCATGGACAAAACAAAAAAGGGAGCATCATAGCTTATTGCGACTAGGTATTAGGTAAAAATAAAAGGTCTATCTTTGACACTTCCGCTGCCACGTTCGACTATAGTCTCTCGGCGCTTCATACCCTTTCATTGCGATGTTCGGCTAAATCTTCAGAATTTTTTTTGCCCTCTTGCTGCGACATTCGAGTTGAATCCCTGAACCTGTAGAACAAAATATTTCATCTGCTCAGACTCTCGGTATGAGGTCTGGAGTTTTCTTCAATTACAAATAAATAAATTTGCAGCGAAGGGGTTAAAAGGGACAGGCGTATCTTATGATACTAAAATGATACCGATATGATTATATGAAGACAAGGGACGCCATAACGGGCGGAGGCGCTTCTCGAGCTCCTTCATATTAACGACTGAAGGTTCGAATGAGAGAACGACTTGAGGTGACTCGATCGAGACCACACTAATTCGCAATTTCTCTAACATGAGCACTAAAACACTTCCGGTTGCTTCTGACGTTATGAATCCAACACAAGTTGAAGTGGAATGTCAAGTTCACATTCGGAAACAGCAAAGTGTAATCGACACTAAATTGATTATCCGGTACGTAAAATCGACATTTTTCACAGAAAAAACGACGTTCTGACGTGCTTGTAGAAGACGATGTCGTCACGAACAACCGCAATCTGGCCAGGAACGCTAAAACGGCCGATGTTGCTGGGTTTGGAATCCAATGACGACTTTTCTGACATCTAGCGCGAAGCACTAAAACTGTTCGCTTTCCATCTGAAACCTGCAGATGATGGGTGGACCGTCCCTGCACCATCAAGATAGTTAGTGACATAAAGAGGTGATTTCGCCCATTTCGATATCACGTGTCGAGGTCGAGCGGTCCTTAATTTTTGGGTAGGCCTAACCCTCTTAAAGCTAAATATTTTTGGATTTTGTTTTTTTTTTTTAATTATTATTTGACTATCCTAGTTGCTTACTGTCTAGTACGTAACGTCAACATTGCCCCCCACCTTTTTGCCCGTCCATGAAAGCATCTAGTTTCTTCTTAAAGATAGTCACAGAAGGGACAGCCACTACTTCTATTTACGTGAGAGGTGGGCCTCGAGAAGTTTGTCATTGCTCTGACCTCTGCCTAAGTACAAGACGCCGTCCTCGAGAGCTGGTCGGGCTAGGCGTAAACTAGCAGAGATTTTATGGGATCGGCCTTATTGCTCCCCCTCTCTTGCGCATTAGAGACTTCTTGATGAGCTTGAAATAGCGAGACGCTTTGGCCTACAATTGCTGTGACACGAGGCCACGTCTAATAACGTAAACGAAGCTTCAATTGGGTGGGAATCGGATGTCCTGATTGAGGGACGAAATGGCTTTCACACGAGACTTCACACTTTGGTCCACTGCACTGGAAATAGATGAAAGTCCAATGTATTTTTCCTGCAATAATCTGCCAGGAGAGTGTCATATGTTATCCCTTAAGCGTATACATATTTCTAGGGAATTGAAAGATGGTTTCCTGGTGCTTTTGTAGGCTTTAGAGCTCTACGTTGTAGAGGTCTAGTGGAACCAGGCCCAGTGCAATGAGTGCATCAGTGAAATCCTTGCCATGTTATTTCTTCTTTCCCTTTTTTATATTGGGTTTATTGTTTTATTGGGTAATTTGATTGCAAAAAAATCATTTTCATGACTTGGATGTTTTCTTGGCAGGATCAACATTGCCATGAAGCAGAAGACCAAGGGTCGAGGAGGATATGTTCGACTTGGTCTCATAGTGCCCAAAGGAGCTTCCAGGATTGGCATGCCAGATGACTGAGTATGTTCAGTTTCTTTCAGGTGATGTTGATGTCGTGCAGTGTTGTGCCCAAATGTTTCCCATAGGGCTACCAATGATAATTTCTTTTGGAGCAGTGTCATTTGATCGATGCCACCTGGAGATCGCATGCAGGCGACATCTCAAAGGCCCGAATGGAGATGAACACTGTCATGCCAGTATTCCCTGGGAGGTGGATATAAAGAGCAAGAGGACATTCCCTTGAAGGCAGCTATAGCTGTTAGTGATTGATATGCTGTATGTCTCAACAACACTTTGAGAGCAGATGTGCTCTTCAATATCTCTATCTGGGAATTTAAAATTCAATCTAGATGTGAAGTTAGTTTGATTGGGAGTGCCATAGATTTCACCCTGACTGCTATAACAGTGTCGGCCTATGCAGCTAACAATGAAGTCAAAAGAGAATAACGGGGCACATAGTTTGGCAATCTATCAAGTACAGGTGAACTCTGTTATAACGACATCGGTTATAACGAAACCTCGGTTATAATGACGAAAGCGCCAGGTCCCGGCGTAGAGCCCATAAGGCACGTTACATTTTACCTCAGTTATAGCGAACTTGGTTATAACGAAATCTCAGTTATAGCGAAGTCCATTGAAGGTCCCACAGACAAAATCGACAACGTTCATGTCCCTAATCCATCATTCTTAATTGAAATTTCCGTCATCGGAAAAATTAGCGTTGGTGAGCCATAATTTTATATTTGCTGAATTCGGCATTCCTTGAGAGTCATGTAGGTGTGGCTGGAACAATGTTAGTGAGGGGTAATCCCCAGTAAGTAAGATCACCTTATCTTCAGTCGCCATTTGCATTTCTAGTTGACAACATGGCCAATGGAAAACAAAAGAGGCAAGCCTTCACAATTGAAAGGAAAGTGTGCTTGATTAGTTTAATAGAACAAGCTCCAAGTGAAGCTAACTTCGCTTGTGAACATGGACATCTGTTCATCTGTTTCCACAATTTGGGAAGTTCGTGACAGCTTCATTCGTGCTTACGAGAACATATGATAAAACAAGAAAATTCCTAGGTCTGTCGAGATGACATCGACGAAGTCTTGTTAAAGTATAAAGTAGTTCAAGGTCCAAGGAAATGCGAACATCACGATTAGTGGGTCAATCTTGAAACTGAAGCTAGTGCAGTATGACCAATGTAAACTGGAGTTGTAATGTTATATAACATCAATTTTGAAAGTAGGAAAGCGGAGTGCCAATAAAGGCAACCTCAGTTATAACGACGGTTTTTACCTGGTCCCTTCGATGACGTTATAACCAAGTTCGACCATAGACCATTCGGAATAAGCATTAAGCACTAAAAAAAAGCAGTCAGCAGTAGAAGTCCAACCATCTCTCAGTCGTCACCAAATTTAGAGTTATGTACGAGTAACAAATTTACTGTATCAAAAGAAAAAATTTTGATTGCTATTTATTGTTTCCTGTTGTCATTGATGTGTGGAATTGTGAATTATGGTACAGGAAAAAAATAAGTACCACTCAAGAAGGTAAGTAAGAGTGCTCCGGTTTTCTTATTTTGGATAAGAGAATATTCATGTTGGTGTATTACGCAAGAAATTCCTTTTTTTGTTTGAATTGCACTCAAAAGGTTTTTTCAAACTTTTTTTTCAGATAATTTTTTTGTATAATCATCACATTTATGGTAAATGTAAAATCCATTCTCTTATATTCAAATGGAGAGGAAAACTTTAGCAGTTTCTGCAATCTTCTCAGCATTACTTGGGCCATTGAATAGCACTCCAATATTCCTGATTCAGTTGAAGTTTCTCATCTTATGAAAGGAACTCGAAATTGAAGGAGTAAGATGAAAGGGTGATATAAAAGGGAAGTTTAGATCAGGTTTTAATGATTTGCAGGGTTCATACTTGCATTTTTATATCGTGAATCCTGGTGCATAGCTTCAGCTCGGTAGGAACAAGTTTGGGTGGTTGTTAAGGAGTCTACAGACTCAAATGTATTGCAAATATGAGTCCTTCCAAGAAAATATGAGTCAGGGACTCAGTGTAGCGAGTTAACAGAGACCCTGATTAGTCTAATGTGGTCTTGCCATATTTAATGATCAGATGAAAAATGATATTCTACTGCTTTGATCCAACCTTATTTTGCATATTTATATTGCATAACTCACCTCTGTTTTGAATGTCTCATTCAGTACTCAAGAAATTCTTTTCCATGGTGTATTACTTTTGGGTCAACCAGTATATTCCTTTCTGTACCATATGAGGAATCTGATGAGAAATTTCATTCACTTGATGTTATTTTTGATATCCTTATCCAATAATGATTTCGATGGTTGGAGTGTCATAAATTATAACTCTTGTCGGTTGTCATATGCCTAAAAATGTCTGCAATTTTTCCCCCATAGCCTTGACTCTCACTAGGCTTTGAAAGAAGCGTCAGAGGTCAGGAGGCCATGAATATACTAGCCTCTATAATTTCCACATAAATTTGTGAATTCAAATTTATACTCTCAATGGGTCTGTAAGATTGTGTTAATTGTTATATGTCAGTTCCTTCATAATTAGAGAATAACTTGAAAGCATATGGATTCGTTTTCAATGTAGGTCTCCCCTACCTCCTTGCAGCTGTGATGGCATTTCTGGAGAACTGCATGAGAAATCTCTGAAGATGGTGCAGAATGACTTTTTTCAATCAGGTCTAGAGGATCTTGAGGAGCTCTTTCATAATGTCTGATTTCAATCAGAAGGTGTGGTTCCACATTTAGGATTGATTGCATGCAGGTGGTAGTAGGAAACATTTCATGAGGGAAGGTTAAACTATATACACGGTGACCGGAAAGTTCGGAGACACTCAAAAATACCAACATCTTAATGCAATGAAGAGCAAGAAAACTTTTCTTTATTTCATTAGAAAGAGCGCAAAAAAATCTTCAAAATGAGTTAAACATCTTTGGAATATCTCCCATTGGCAGCAATAACTTTTATGAGGCGTTATGAAAAATTGTTCACAGCTTCTCACAGCTATTTTACAGGGATTTTGTCCCACCTCTTCAATAAAGCCACCTTGAGATTGCCCAAATTTTTATGCCTGATAGCACTGACCTATGCCTCCAGAAAGGACCAGATACTGTAGTCCATTGAATTTAAATCAGGGGAGTGGAAGGGGCCAATCTTCTGGACCGATGAAACCTGGCATTTCAAGTTAATGTTTCAATGGTCCAGAAGATTGAAATTGTAAGTGTCGAAACCTGTCAGGAAATTTGTGATCACCCTCTATATCCAGTCTGACTATTTTTGTTCAATATGCTCTGCTCATAACCTATACCCTTAGGAAACTGTCATTTGGTGAGGCTTGTGAGGGACTTCTTGCATTTCTGCATTTGTTTCCTCTTGTTTCAAGAGCAGAGGTGTGAGAGGGAAAAGGAAGGAGGATGGGAAACCTCCTTGTCTGGCCCACCTGGCTCTCTCCCCAGTAAATTTTTCCTCTGTCCCCCTTTTATTTTTCGCAGAATCAACGTGTCCTCCAATGTTCCCAAGCTTTTCACTTTTCTTTTGCCATGCCAAATTGGATTGACATTGATCTTCTCCAGGACTCTTTCCATCAACCTTGCTCAAAGCACTTTATCTAATTCATTGTCTCTGCCCCTCTCATCACTGGGCTCATCCCAGGGGTTCTTCGTATTCAGATTTTGTCATTGGCTCGTTCTGAACACTCATGTTTTTCTGAAGTGTGAGAGGACAAGTGATGGGGCATTCATTCTCCAATGCGGAGCGATGTAGGAGTCTGTTGTACTCATAGTGATGTCCTCTTTGTTTTGGTCCAAGTGCAGTGCCTCACCCTATGACCATTTGGGAATAGAGCCTTGCTACTATGTCACATATGGCATTAATATGAATACTATTTCAAATACTAACATTAACATAATTCTCTCAGTTCTCACTTTGCCAAGTTTCCAGTTCCTTTCCAAGGTTCCAGTCCTGCAAATATGCTTTTTTTGCACTTCTTCAGTGCATTAGAGCTTCCAGTTTTCTATACTTGATATCATAAGGAGCCATTATGTGTCAAGTGGAGCAATTTTCAGGAAAATATTGGGAAAAAACTCTCTATAATTATAACTATGCCAGAAATTTGATATTGGCCCATTGGCATGGTTGTGTATGGAGTATTCTGCATATAACTACAATCACTATTCCAATACTTTTTAATTTATGCTTCCAGCTTTGATCATCATTTTCAAATGGGAGTCTCTGATTGTTGGGCTTTAGTATTAAACTAAAGCTTGAGATCATGTTGATGCCTCATTGATATTTGAATGTTCAACTTTCGAATATTTATCAATAGATAAGATATAGGTTTACTTGATAAATGGTCACACAGAACAGAAGAACATGGTGGTTCAACTTTATTAACAGGCATTGACTGCATTCATGCATGGAAGAGGTTCTCTGAGGCGAAGGACACTATGGTGATCTCCAAAGTAGTATGGCTGTTCGTCTCTTGGTCATGAAGGTGTTTCCGATGGGAGTCTGGACTATGTGGCTCTGAATGGCAGGTTGAGTATATGGTTGGGAAAAAAGGTCCCTCCTGGAAAGATGGGACTATCCCAAAGAAGGGAGAAAGAAGAATAGGGAGCATGGGGTAAGGGAGAATTGTGAAGTGGAGGGATTATTGGGAGGTGCAGAGGAAAAAGGGGATTGGAGGAAGGGGAAATGGGGATCAGGAATGAAATATTGGTGAGGACGTTCCAGGAGGCCTACCTGTAAGGAGCATATTAAAATTGAAAAGATGTGAAGAAGAATAATTTGAGACTACATTTTTAAACTTGTCCTGATGCAAATTTTAAATTAAACATCTGCCTTGCATGCAATTTTGCTGAGATGTTGAATTTGAGGCTGTGATTTTGAAATTGGTAATGAACCTATCCCTGAAAGAAATCTGAGATGAGATTACTAAGGTTTTATTGACCATAAGTACATAGTGCAGTATCAACAATTTATAATGCTTATTCATCGCGATACAAGCGCTTGGCGATGTAGGGGTTATCCAAGAACAGCTCCCCACTGCACCTAAATTTAACATAAATTATTTCTAAAGTTTCGAGCAGATGCATCGTTTTCTTCCTGAGGCTTTCTTTGAGCCTTAAGCTTCCATTATTCTCTGTGCCGTTTTTGCTTCCTTGCCGCTTCATCGCAATTACAATTTTCAGTCATTTTGGGACATGAAAAAGAACTCACCGGAAGCCTCATGATGAAAGGCGATTGAAACGAGTGAAGGACGTCTTCAAAAAGGGGGACATACTTGTTGATATGGATCATTTCCTCGATCGATTGGTGAAACGGCGCCTCATTACAATCGCAGAAGAAATGGAACTGAGACAGAAGAGAACTTATAATGAAACGATTGACGGCACATTCTTCTTCCTCTTTCAAAAAAATCCCCAGTCAACGTATGAATACTGCACGAAATGCAAAGAGATGATATTATTCATCTCTTTGCATTTCGTGCAGTATTTGCAGAACAGTCTCATACGTTGACTAGGGATTTTTTTTAAAGAGGAAGAAGAATGTGCCGTCAATCGTTTCATTATAAGTTCTCTTCTGTCTCAGTTCCATTTCTTCTGCGATTGTAATGAGACGCCGTTTCACCAATCGATCGAGGAAATGATCCATATCAACAAGTATGTCCCCCTTTTTGAAGACGTCCTTCACTCGTTTCAATGCCGCTAGGAAATCCAGCTCTCTGATTTGAAACGGGAGATGAGGAAGAAAAAGAAAATGTAAAAAGCCATACGATAATGCAACACAATTTGAAATTGCCACATTCAGGCTTTTGCTACTGCGATTCCCCCTAAAAATGTGCTATATCTCGTTTCAGACTCCTCAGTTGATCATGGGGAAGAATGATGATACTTTTTCATTCAATAGAAAAATATCTGTAATATAGCATTGGATTTTCCAAAAATTCAGAGGAAGCCAAGGAAATTACTTCCAGTATTAAGCTAGATATCTTCCTGGGTGGGTGGGTGAACATTTCATCACCCTAGTAAAATGGCAAGTGCCTCATTCAGAACTTTCAGATTAACGCTCCTATGTACAACATATACTATGGGACTCAGAAAAAGGGGGTCCTTCTCCTAAGTGGAATTATACCCGTAGCCAATAATCCAGTTATAACCCAAAAATATTGTTCTAGATAACCCTTTGCGTCATGCATGTTTTGAAGCGCATCATAGTTTCGAGCATCTGCTGTGCAGTGGACAGCGCCACCGCTCCTCCAGCGCATTGCAGCATCACTGGTGCTGTCCAGGCTGCTCGCTGACTACGAGCTATACTTCATTGTTGCTTCTGCTGTTGTTGAGGGAGCTTGTATTGCCAAAACGAGGGAAACGGAAAAAATAAAATGTTGAAAGATTTTGTGTAAGCAGAAAATGCGAACCTGAAGAAATGAAAAAATTGTGTGCTGGTGTGATTGTCTCATAGACATATGGCAAATATTCAAGTTTTTTTCTTACATATTGGTTGGTAACAGGACGATATTTCAGTGGTGCGTTTGAAAGCACAGAAACACGGAAAACACAGATTTACTTTTGAACATATGTGAAGTGTTTCCTTCCTTTTTTTTTACTTATTCACAGAGGTGATCAGAAAAACACGACAGGTTCAACCAGTAGCGGACATGCAAAAATATGAAGATAAAAATTCAGGCGCTCTTTGTCAACATTTAGGACATGTGAAACCTAAAACCGCTAAAATAAATCTTGAAAAAAAAAATCCGTGACACATGGATACATTTCATTACCTTTTAGTTCCCAGATACATTTACACTTTATGATCTCCATCCTGGTCGATGGTAGCCTTCACTTGAGCATGATACTGATCAAATGCGCGCAGCAACGAGTAGAGAGGCACGGCTTTACCACAAATTGCCCTGTTTTTTGCACCCTTTTCCATGTCTTCTAGACAGTTTTTGGCGTGGTAAAAACAGCATAAAGCTTTCTGGTATTAAATTTAATCTGTTTCTGAACACACCACGTGATTCAACTTAATATCCGGAGTCGAAAATGCCATGGATCACTATTAGACTCTTCCTGGTAGTGGCGCTGCATTTGATGGAGAAATACATTCCCCCACCAAAACGAAACACTTGTGTGGCCGCACGTGAAACCTAAGTTCACCTATCTTCATCTGCATTTTCTCCTCTCATACTGTGGCTTTAGTCGTTTTTGATATCATGATTAGCCTTGTTGATTTTCATGTCCGAGGCAGACTCAACCGCACTTAGCCACCTTTTCGCTGCAAGGTGGCAATGTGCGGTATCTGCAATGGAGGTGTTGATCCAGCTGCGATGAAAGTGCATGTGAGCTACTGATGAGATTCGTGTCGAAGTGGAACTAGCTCGCAAGAGAGGAAGTGAGCTGGGGAACCCCAAGACAAAGACGAAGAGACTGCGACGTAGCGAGAGCAAACACCTGTATAAGGAAGGTGCTCTCGCTGAATCAAATACTGAAATGTAGGCATGTGGATATGGTAGGGTAATAACATCGGTGGTAATAGTTATTATCCTTCGGTGAAAGAAGAATTTAAAAATGGAAAGAATCCACCATTTTTGAGAATGTTACTGGACTTCTTCGATCTTAGATCCTTCAAGAACTATGCTGAGGAAAAGCTACCGTTACTGGGATTTCGATCGAATCCACAATGATAGAGAGAGGGTTTGTAATATTTTATTAATAAAAGGTGAGGCCACCCCCCAAACTCCGTACTTTGCGTCCTAATATAATGAGCGAATTATTTGCCAAAGCAAATGAATCACTCATTTTTGAAGGCCTAAGTCCCGTTCTAAGTCCACCTGTTTTTCCCCATTCACCACCGTCGTAATGATTGCCATCAAGTGAAAGGGCACTCTTCTCGGTCTCAACACCAGGGAAAATGTGTTGCGAGCAAGCCATTTTTGGCTGTACAGGTATCTTACTGACGCTGTAAACCTTCAACTTCCAAAACTCCGACAAAGATCGTGTAACCAAAAAACCTTACAGTTACGGCAAGATATTCACTGCCAAAACTTCGTTGAATTCAACAGATATTCATACACAATTGGCACGAGTGTGACCACATTTTCCACTCAAACGCTGAATGAAACCTCCGCGTGTACAGCTGCCTCACTAAATTGACCATTGGGCCAATTCCCGGCCATCAATGAAAAAACTAAACCCGCAACAACAATTCCACTTGCTTATTGTCAGCAGATGCGCTTCTGCGAGCTCCTTTTGCTTTGCTCTTTGAGCTAACCTAAGGCCAGATATATGCGAAACAATCGGGAAAGACAGAATGTGACAGACCCTGAGAATACCGTAACCTATATAGATTGTGATGTATGACCTGACGTCCGTACTAACGGGGCCAAATTTGAACGGTGATCTGTCTCAAGTCTTACGTGTTAACCGAAGGTCCGTATAAAGCAAATGCGTACAAACAGGAACTAAAAGCTATCTAAAGAAAGACAGGGAAAGCCTAGTCAAAAACTTGTGTACGTACTAAAGGGAAATCATCGTTAGGCGGCAACATAAGGTAAAATCACCAATGTACAGTTAAGCTGGCCAAACCTCATCATTTGCTCGTCCCATCTCAACGGTACAAGCTGGAAGCTTCATTTTTTGAGCATTGGAGCACAGCACTAGGAGGTCTGAGTGCTATAAAAATGTTGTATTCCCGACCCTCATGACTACCGATATTGCCTATAATGTGGATGTACGAACTTAGATGCGGAAAAAATTAAGTTCGGACATTTTCACCTTAGTTCGGACACCCCGTTTTAAAGTCTCAAAGAGGCTTGAAACACTTCATTTTAATGTGAAGGAATGATAACCCGCTCCCAAAGTATTTGTTCTTTCCCCTTTTTTCTAGTATGGGATGACCGAGATTGAGGAGTCAGCGACTGACTTTAATTCTAACAAAGTTTTAGATTAGATTGAAAATTCCAACTTGGTAGGTCAACACGAATAACTCGAATGATGCGGATGTATTTGGGAGAGATGTATCTCCATGAATTTTTTAGCTCCAATGAAATGGAGAGACAGAAGCTGAAACTTGGTGCATCGGTACCTATTGAGGTGCAGATATCAGGGGGGGAACTACTTTTAGGACACGTTCCCAGGGGCATCTTTTTGGGGTGGAACTTTTCCAAAAAAAATTATTCCTTTCTAGGAAATCATGGAGACGAAAGGCTGCTACCTTACTAATAAGGTACATGCTGGTATGCAATCATAATGGGAAATCCTGCTTCTGGGAGATATTTTCTGCGATACAAAGGGGGAGCTATATTTTAATATATGTTTTGCTACATTGAACCGGACGGGGAAGGATCTAGAAACCTGGAATTTCGCGCGTCGTACGTAGTTCGTAGCCCTCCAGTCGTTAATTTCTGGAAAAATCCTATTCTTGCAGATAATCCCTTGGGTGCACATTATTCATTCGGGTCAAGATGTCGGAAATTATTTTGAAGCAGAACGGACTGGCACAGTTTGTTATATTTAGTAGACAAGTATTTCTTTCCATGCTTAGTTCAGAAAATATCCAACTTCAGGGACACATCCACACTTCCAATTTGACTCCAATTTGACAACTCCCAAAAATGTATCGAGCAGACGTGTTCATCGTAGGCATTGATGGGACATTAGACACCCCACACGAATTAAAGTCCTGATGGCCTTTTCAACACCCTCGGATCGAAAATCCCGTGCATTCCAACCTCCTACCACTTCATGGGAGGCACGCCGCACATTTGGGTGTGCCAATAAATATATGAAGCTGTATTTTTTCAAATGTGCTCGACGGTGTCCGAAGTTACATGTTCCATTATGAAAGCTCGGACAGAGCTCAAAATTACATGTTCTCTGAAAAGCATGACTCAACTGAGCTTTTGTCGACTCTAAACTTCTTTATCTCAAGAGGTCGTCATATTTCCGCAGACACATGAATGTATGTCCGAACTTAAGTTTCTCAAACATTTTTTGACCTAAATTCGGACACACCGAAAGTAAGGCAATAATCTGATCGATGCACGTGCATTCTGCATAACAGGACTCAATGTCTTCCTAGTTTCCTGGGAAGTAAGAATTGAGCACAGAAAACAAAAAAAGTCCTGAGTGAACCGTTTTAAAAGTAAGATTCTCTCTTTACGGTTCCATGAATAATTCCTCCTGTTCGCGATATATCATTAGCCTAAACCCAATATCCTGGAATCATGCAAAGTCATGATGACCACCACTCTTCCCTTGCTCGGTAACGTGTTCATCTCATGTTAGGAAGAACCATTTCTGAAGGCAACCCCGCGAATGCTTAGTTTTGTAACAATGTTTGCAACAGGGTCCGAACTTAGGTGGTTTTACCCTACTAACGAGAGGTGACCGATAGCTTGTCTATGTTTACCAACCATGAATCAGAAATGAGATTTTTGATGGTCGAGGACAGGAAGGAGATTGCATTATGTTCAATTAGATCGAAATGTTGAAAGTTCTGATGCCTGACTCTCGTACTGAAAATCATTGATCTCACTCCAGACGTCTATGCATTCATTCTGACAGACTTACGATGTAGATATACTCCCAGTATCATTTGTTGGCACGTTCTCGGGGGCAGAAATCATTTCGTTGGTTGCACTGGTTCCAATGGAATTCGACTCGTGTGGAGGTTCCTCATCTTCGTGCTTGAGTCGGTTCTTGTATTCTAGATTGACATACATAAGGGTGGGTTGATCGTGTGTTTCCTGCAGCAGTTAAAACAGGATTAGAAATTAAATGATATAATAACGTGTAAATCTGAGAACTCGAATACAAAAAAACGCTACTTCTAAACCTGGGAATTCCTGTTTGTCTTTCTTTGCAGCATGATGGTATGAACTAAATGGCAATAGGTGGCACTGAGGAATTTTAGAGACATTTGCAGCAAGACAAAAAAATATTTGTTAGGGTGCATTAGAACCTAGAATTAATTTCTTTTTTCTCATCTGCTTTGATCTTCGAAAGGTAAATCTGACGTTCCTTGATGCAGCTCCTCTTACGTTTTTTTAAATACAAATATTGCCAGCTTCGATGGAGGAGCACTTTCGGAAATAGCGACCAGACATAAAGTTTGAGGAGCTCATTCCAAGGTTAGCGTTTGTACAGAGAAGGTTACTATTAAATGAAACTGTCTGCTGGGATTATGAAGGTGCCTGAAAGTTCCAAACTCTTCCTTTCATGATCAAATATGAAATCTTATTGGCGACGTTTTACTTGCATTATTTTGGAATCTCCTTTCTGGGGGCATTACCAATATTATTCAACCTATAGCTGCAGTTATCTGAAGCCCTGTGCATTTTTATCCCGATCAATAATGTTCAAATATTGGACGTAGGAGCATGAAAGAACGACTCATGGGGCTCGAAGTACGGATTTTTGTGCAATCTATTATCTCTTAGAGAATTACATTGCGGTGGCATATTAAAATACAGGGGGGGGGGGGGCCTTTTATTCCCTATTTCAAAAGCTAAAATTTTCAAAGGTAATGAAAGCAGATTGAATGAAGGAACTATATTGGAAATGTATGGTTTTATAACAGAACAAAAAAATTGTGAATAAATAAAAAAATAGCTTTCGTTCATGATTCACCTTGCTCCAGTTGGTTTGCTAGGTCCAAGGAGTAATGATGACGCAGAGCCTCAATGAATCCTCGAAATGCAGTGTAACCCCTGAGAGGTAGGGTTTCCAGGAGAAACATCAACTTTTCCTCCTGACTTTTCTTGAAATAAATGAAGTATTCGTCGTGCTCAATGATCCTCTGAGCCCTTAAATCCCTCAGAACGAATTCTACTTCGATAAACTGCAGGTCTCTTGAGTAACAATTTAGTGTATCTGCAATGGTGCGCATGTCTCTTTCATGTTCATCATCCCTAAAAGACAGGAAAATGTACGTTCATTGTGACAACGAGCGTGACATTTTAGAAGAAATACTGTAGAAATGTACTTGAGAAGGAATCTTTTTGAGAGAAGGATATCGGTCTTCAATTTGGACGCATTCGAAGGCTAAGCCAATGACCGCAGTCCTCAGCTAAAGAAGAATCAGTTTACCAGTTTAATTTTTCCTAGTGATTTTTCGTTTTTGTGCAAATAAAGTAGCAATGCTCAGACCTACAGCACCGGAGAGATTAAGATAAATCAACTAATCTCTGAAATACATGCCTTCCTTGCTAGCATCACCTTTGTACTGTATATCTGGAAGTGACTCATTGGAATTGGCAAGATCAAGTAAATACTAGTAAAAAAAACGATAACTCGAATCCTGAATAATCGAAATTCCGCTTATGTCAAAGTTCAATGCTTGCTCCCGGCCGAATCCCGTTACACACTATGTTAAATATTTCGCTTTTACTGGAATTTCCGTACATCTCGAACTACATTTTCACTACCTATTACGATTTTCTCATGGTTATCTCCAAATCGGGGTGTAGAAGGCTGAAAAAATTATTGCGGTACCTATCGTTATATTGAATAAGTAAAAGACATGAAACCTCTTCGGTAGAAAATTCTCTTGTTTCTTTTTTTCCCCCTGCTTTCTCCCTCCTCCCTCGCAGATGCTTGTGGAGAGGATTAAACCCGAGGATTAAAACCGTTAAGCTTCCACTATAAAAAGAAGCAACCTCGATAACTTCAACATGATCAAAAAGAAAACTGGTGAAAGAATTTGGCTAAGGTCCGGATTCTCCGTTCATGTTATTAAATCTAATGAGTTGAGGAAAGTAGACGACAAACCTTGGCGACGGTAGAAGCCGAGATGCTGATGCTGCTTCTCTTGCCGATGAAGTGGGTATCCATGGAGGAGAGCTGCCCACTGCATCTAAATTCATCATAAATAGTAATTAATTTTTTCGAGCAGATGCATCGTTTTCTTCCTGAGGCTTTCTTCGAGCCTTAAGTTTCCATTATTCTCTGTGCCGTTTTTTGCTTCCTTGCCGCTTCATCGCAATTACAATTTTCAGTCATTTGGGGACGCAAAAGAAGAACTCACCGGAAGCCTCATGAAGAAAGGCGATAATATCATATCTTTGCATTCCGTGCAGTATTTGCAGAACAGTCTCATACGTTGACTGGGGATTTTTTTTAAAGAGGAAGAAGAATGTGCCGTCAATCGTTTCATTATAAGTTCTCTTCTGTCTCAGTTCCATTTCTTCTGCCACTGTAATGAGACCCCGTTCCACCAATCGATCGAGGAAATGATCCATATCAACAAGTATGTCCCCCTTTTTGAAGACGTCCTTCACTCGTTTCAATGCCGCTAGGAAATCCAGCTCTCTGATTTGAAACGGGAGATGAAGGGGAAAAAAATGTTAAAAGCTACACGGTAAGGCAACACGATTTGAAATTGCCACCTTCACACTTTTGCTACTGCGATTCCCCCAAAAATGTGCTTATTAAATTTATTTATTAAATTTAATCTATTTCTGAACACCACGTGATTCTACTTCATATCCGGAGTCAAAATGCCATTGATCACCATCAAACTCTTCCTGGTAGTGGAGCTGCATTTCCTTGGAGCCTACCTTCCCCCACCAAAACGAAACTAAACACTCGAGTGGCCGCATCTCAAACCTAAGTTCACAGATCTTCAATTGCGTTTTCTCCTATCATACAGTGGTTTTAGCCGTTTTCGATATCACGATTAGCCATGTTGATATTGATGTATGATGGAGACTCAACCGCACTTAGCCACCTTTTCGTTGCAATGTTGCAAAGTGCGGTACCTGCAGCTCAAGTATCTCTGTGCCACACGTGTGGCCTTCAAGCAGACCACACGAGGAAGACTCAGACCAGTCTATAATCAGAAATTTGTCATTTTTGTTGGCGCTACGTGTGCGATCACTAGCTTATCCAGAATATCACAAATTCAACTGCTGAAGAAGAAGCAGAATTTAGATCACATGGGAAACGGATTCACGTTTCGGCTTTTTCATCATAACCTTGGAGACAGTCCAGCACGCATCGTGAATGATATGGTATTTGAAGGTTCTTTCTTACGCAAAGTAACTTGCTATTTTTAGAAATAGAACCAAAAAAACAATTGCGGTGAGGAGAATTCCAGGCGCGTAACAAGAAAATCGCTGGGATTCCTGAGTCTCATTTGAGGTAGAACCAGTCAAAAATTTTCGCCGGTTGGGCCATAGCTGAGAAAGTTGGCTCATCTTCGGTAAATTATTGGCTGGCTAACTCACACTTATGAATCACTTGTGAGTTGGCCGGCCAATCATTCGCCCAGGATAGTCCCATGTGACTGAGAAGGTTCCGAAAACCGGTGTGAGATGGAGCCAACGTAGTTGCAGTAGGGAGTTACTTCTCAGATTCTACTGTAATGGGTCCCCTGCCCTTTGACACAGTGCACTATGGTTTCTCACATAGATCTCAGATGGAGACAATAGAATTCCTTGAAACATTTCTCGAAAGATGTAACCTAGGCCTGGAATTAACCAGGAAATTCCTGCCTGGAGGTCCGTGGGAGGATCCTTCTACTTAAGACGGTAGGCCACAGGAGTTGTCTGGTTTCTTGCGAAAGAACATATACCCTTAAATTCCCATGTGATTCCGCTTCTGGATTCCTTAACATCCGGGCGAGGGTATTGTTTGTTATACGCTCAGCTCTTGGTGATTAGAGTGTACATGCGCAAGAGACTCGGGCAAGGTTCCTATCTTTCATCTCTCCTGGAGAAGAGATAAAGATTTGGCACCCTCCTCCTTCCACAGGAGGGGGCCAAACCATCATCCATAAAATGATCGACAGGAAGATTACAAATAAATTATGCGCGGACAAGTTTCTCCCCGGCATGCATTCCTGAGAGGAATTGCACTCGACCGTCCGGTCCAGAGTAACATTTCCGTCACTAATGAGGCGCAGTTTCACATGGCCCGAAAAAATCCCTTACGAAAATGTCTTATAGGATTTATATATATTCCTTTAGGAATATATAGGAATCCTAAAGGAATCCTATAGGTTCCTATATGCCCCATAGAGTTCAGTTTGGGACCTATAGAGTTCCCTATTGAACCTATGGATCCCCTATAGAACCTATAGAGCCCCCTATAGAACCTATAGGGTTCCCTACAGAACCAATAGGGTTCCCTATCAGGCCTATGGGTTCCCTATAGTACCCAAAGGGTTCTGTATAGGACCTGTAGGGTTCGCTATAGGACCTATAGGGTTTCCTATAGAGCTTATACGGAACCCTATAGGCCTATAGGGTTCCGTTTGAAGTTCTCCTCTAGGCCACTAGATGGAAGTATTGGGATCTCACATTTCTCAAAGGGCACAAAAGTGCCCTCCCCTTACCCAAGGAATCATCTTTCGCAAGAGAGTTTTGTACGTCCCCAAATGTCTCGCCTTGCCTCATTGTAGCGTTTCAATACACTTCGACATTTCCTTATTTGTCATCCCCATCTTCCAGATAGAATCATGGAGTGAAATGAGCAAATATGACCTCATTCCTTTTGAAAGCCACGTACGAAACTGAGAAGACTCTATCCAAATGGAGTTTCAGTAAAGAGACGTGCTCGCAGGTTCTGTCTTCTATTTCCTTAGGTCGAGTAGAAGAATACCACTTCTCCATACCGAAGGAAGTAGATGTGCAATCCAACGACATATGTTGGGCGGGGCCATAAATTATGCAGACCCCGCAGTACTGGTAGTTATAATGCATGTGTTCCTACCATGGATAAACCCCTAATCGGTTTTAGATTTACACCGAAATGCTGCGCCAATATTAATCCCGGTCGCCTTTTCCGACTTAATGCCTGGAGTTCGAAGCCCAAAATATCCTCCCCGAATCCTATATGTCAGGATTCCTATAAGACCCTATAGGGATCCTAAAGGATCCTATAGGTTTCTCGTGTTTCAAAAACCTATAGGAAAGTCTATATGTTTCCTATAAGAAATAACTATAGGTTTCCTATAGGACATTTCCGTAAGGGATGAAATACCGAAAAAAATGGGACTGGTTGGGGAATGACGCGATTAATTATGTTTCGTACTGATTGGCGTGTGTTTCCATGCAACATACGAAGCTGGCGGGAAAAGAAGAACTTGCCAGAGACGAGCAAGCCAACCTGGAGGAAGCCAAACAAAATAGTCCTGACTCCCAGTCAGACTGAGGTTAGGGCAATTTAGTTAAAGTGCACTCTTTAATCGGAATAAGCGCGACTATCATTCTCTACTACGATTTTTATTGGAATATTTTCTTTTGACAAGTTTGGATCGAAAAGTAATGTCAATTCTTTTCCGAAGTGTTCCATACGGGACAAAATGCTTTGCAGGGTAGGTGTTCCATAAAGAGAGTGTGATTGATACTGCATGAAAACAAGTGGCAAGAAAAAAATCATAGGTCGTTACATTTTGATCCACACATCATATTCATCCTAGACCGTAAGTGATTTCATAAAATACTCCAGTGACGCTGGTAAATAACGTACGTGTCCTACCTTCGACATGAAAAAGACTAAATAGTACGAAAGCACGATACCTTGCCTTCTGTGTCATAGCCGCCAATATATTTATTGCGGATTTGAACAGAATAAACACAAATAATGCGTCTTGGCCCGGGGATTGAAAATCTCTGTGCAGCTCATTTCTTAGCATGAAAGGAAAGACATGCAGAAATAATGCAGAGGCCTTGATATTTTTGTGATCATGTCATCATCATTGACTTTGTGAGAAAAATGAATTAGACAGGATAGAAGGCACTTTTCTTGAGATAAAAACTGCTGAAAACCATGCAAACGTGAATAATTGGTGATTTATTACTGGTAAAATATTACCGGTAGCAACGATGTTGTTCTTTCCGGTAATTCGGTGACGTTACGGTAATGTTACTACAACTCACAACCCTACAAAAGACGAGTGAAACCATTTCCCTCCAGTGCCATCGACTGGCAGACTCAAGGATTTCGGATTGCCGTTAAGAAGTACGGGAACACGTCGAAAATATTTATGTATAGGTATGTGAGCCCTCATCTCTCTTTGAGATGTGATTGATTCCATGAGAAGTTACTACAGGTTGTACAGGAAATGCAATACTTTGATTTGGTGGGAATATTTATGGACACAATACTTCGTACTTGATTAGTTGTTCAACTGAAATCAACAGGTAAGAACAAGGAGAAACTAGAAGTAGAGTGAGAGAGTTATTGGAACCTACAGGAAGTTTCTGAAGCAATCCATCTCGAGGAGGATATGTTTGTCAATGTCCTCTTCATTCGCCTTATCCACCTCTAGAATCTCCAGGAGTCCCTCTTCTTCCATCGTCTGCCAAACCGGCTGATGATCTGGTAGGAAGTCAATGATGAAGAGATCCGTTCTGGATCTGGATAAGCTCTCCAGAAGCCAACGATCATCCACGTTCACGGTTATGGAGACACTGGATTCACATCCTCGAAATTCTTTCGGGTGAACAAACTTCAATTGCTTATCCCTGATTTTCTGGTCTGAGAAAGGACATGAACTGAACCAGTCTAGAAATGTCATCAGTTTCTCATCTGGGACCAGCACATGAACCTCCCCATTTGCTTTTCTCAGGTCTCCAATCTCCTTCAGCACTACGTCACGAAAACAGGTAAAAGCGCCAATGAATGGCATACAGCTTCCCCGTCCCTTGCACGTTTTCTTTACATGTCTGCCAGGACAGAGATATTTCGTGGTGATATACTTGGGTTTGAGGCCATGAATCCAAGAACCTGGACGGGAGGCGGTGGGAAGATTTTTGGCATCTAAACGCAAAGGGTTGTGGACCTCGTTGTTAAATATATGCTGCAGGAGTGAGTAGCTCGTGAAGTAGGAAAGAGATGAAATTTCAGATAGCCTAATCACTTTCACCCCCTTACTCTGGAAGAAAGATCCCAATTCCTTCATAGAGATCTCTCGCCCGCGTTTGGAGTGCGAACTGAAGACGATGGTCCATGTTAACTTGGGATCCAAGTTACCAAGCACTTTCTCCCAGTTCTCTTTCTCTTCCTGCGTGGTACTAGTCTGAATTGAATACTCATCGACACATATATGAATGGGTGAATCCATTCCAAACCTCCACCTTGCATCTAGAATTCGATCGTTGTCGACGACGTCCATGAGAGGCAAAGCTGTTGATCGAACAAAGAACAGCCCGTCAAGCTGCGTCTGAAGATGTAGCGACATGTACCGACCAAGGACACTCCCCATGTGGAAAAGCACACAATATTCGCGGTTCTGAAGATGGTTTTTAAT
>CAJPEV010001801.1:0-13569 GCA_905338385.1 Darwinula stevensoni | reverse complement strand
TGGTGATATACTTGGGTTTGAGGCCATGAATCCAAGAACCTGGACGGGAGGCGGTGGGAAGATTTTTGGCATCTAAACGCAAAGGGTTGTGGACCTCGTTGTTAAATATATGCTGCAGGAGTGAGTAGCTCGTGAAGTAGGAAAGAGATGAAATTTCAGATAGCCTAATCACTTTCACCCCCTTACTCTGGAAGAAAGATCCCAATTCCTTCATAGAGATCTCTCGCCCGCGTTTGGAGTGCGAACTGAAGACGATGGTCCATGTTAACTTGGGATCCAAGTTACCAAGCACTTTCTCCCAGTTCTCTTTCTCTTCCTGCGTGGTACTAGTCTGAATTGAATACTCATCGACACATATATGAATGGGTGAATCCATTCCAAACCTCCACCTTGCATCTAGAATTCGATCGTTGTCGACGACGTCCATGAGAGGCATTCGACAACTAGCTTGTTTCTTGTCGGGCAGTTCGACGCAGACTTCTACATCGCTGTACATGGCTGGTTCCTGTGAGGGGTACACCTTTTCGTGTGTTATAAGCGCCAAGACTTCTACCAAAAATTATATATTCAACAGCAGTATGCTCTTCCCTGAAGAAGGTGGCCCAAGGATGACAGTTATTTTTGACTGATTCTTCATAGCTTCAGAAGGAAGACCACTGATAGCTGGGATTTGGGAGGTAGGAAATGAATGAATGGTTTCGAAGAATGAATTCTCATCCAAATGATCTGTCCTCCCTTTTTCAATTTTCAACGTCTCTTCCAACATCTCAATCAACCGTGGTGATTCAATCAGCTTTTCTTTCATTTCATCTGGCACATTTATATCATCGATTGAATCTGATATGGCTCCACATGCTAGAAAATACTTCCCAGTTCGTACCTCATCTTCCATGACGACGATGACATTGTCGTGGCAGGAGGATACCAAGCGGATATAATTCCTCCACTTGGAATCGGGAAGGTCAAGGATGATGAAGTTGTCTCCCTCGTGATATCCCAGAACTTGATCGTCCGTCACTACGATTATTTTGGAAGAGGTACCTCTCGTTATACGAAATCTTCCTCGTGCGTCAATGAATTTGACATCAATTTTGAATGCAATTTTCAGAATATTTACCAGACTGTCTCGCCGAGTCCTGTTATCCACTATTACGTACATTTGTTTTTCAGGAGCAATCTTATGGCTCTCCAGGATCGCTTGGATGGCATTGGCGGATCTGACAGCCTCGCAGGTTGATTCGTTATTGCATGAATCATGGATAGTACGGCATGAGGAAATGGGAAACAAAGTGGGTAGCAGTTCCTCTCTTGAATGCTGAATTTCCATGCCCCGAATGGTAGGTGATGCGGCGCGAGTAGTCCCCAAGAGCTAAGAATAACTTCGACACGTATTGCGTGTTTCTTTTCACGACATTCAGGACTTTCAAGGCGACACCTGAGATTCTGATGCTTTCGAGATCGACGTCCCTGGTGTAAGTGGCGTCATTAGGACGGAAAGCGATAGTAAGGGTTTTTACTATCTCCTTTAGTTTGGATATATTTTCCCAGTGCGTTGAGAGACTTTTTTCATCAAATTGATCTTGAATTCCTAAAGTGAGGGGGACTTCATCGAGCAAAATATGTTTGTCTTTTCCTCTATTCTGCAAAAAGGCGAATAACCCATCAGGATCTTTCGGAATTCCCTCTTTCCCTCCATCCAACACCAAGATATTATTCTCTCCTGCAAGTATTCAGAAGTTTGCATTCATTCACTCATTGCAACTTCAGTCAAGAAGCTGCAGGTGTAAGAATAAGCAGGGTTCCCTACCATCTCTGAAATATAAATTATTGTATGCTGAATGACGGCATAATGCTAAACTTTTAGGATCTGTAGCATCAATAAGTGGACAAATGGCAGCAGATGAAAACCATATCCATCCGCTTTTCAAGATTCACTATTCCAGATTTCACAAAGCAACAACTTAGCGAATAAGTCCCAGAGTAGGTTCTTTATTGATATGTAAGTTAAAAACATTAGTATATCTGAGTCTCATTGGAAGGGCAATGATCATTAACCTCATAGCAGATGGGATTTTCGGCAGAAACATTGCGAAGCATAATAAGGAAAATGTGAAAAGGAAACAAAAGGATAATATGAAAGGCCAATTCCTTTCAAGAAATTATTGCAAGAACTATTTGGAATCACACCCTAGAAGGAAGGCAACACAGTATGTGGTAAGAATCACTGAGCAGATACGAGGTATTAGAGAAAGCTAGGATAACTAGGGGAATATGGTCATTGTGGAAATATGGCCCTCCACAATAAATCCCCTTACAGACTGAATAATTAATTTTACAAATCGTTTTATTGATGAGCACATGTAATTGTCGAAATGCTAAGACTTGGTCATTGATCCAGTTCTCACAGGAATCCTGGATACGAGGTTTGTCGAAAAAGTTATATTAATATATTTCCAAAATGAGTTACGCTCAATGAATATTTCTTAAGTTTCGGTTAGCACTGCTTATATCTAACAGTCTTCACTATCCGAAGTTTGATATAAAGGAGTATGCCCAGTTTCGGCCCTTAACTTCAAAGATATGTGTGTGTTTCGAGAGGGCGTTCTTAACCAAATATGAACATTTTAATTTATTTTCAAATGTGAGGAATTTGAAAATGTTAATTAGGTTAAGGTTAGGTTAAGGTTAAGTTGAGGTTAGGTTGAGGTTAGCAACTCCAATCCAACTCCAATCCAACTCCAATCCAACTCCAATCCAACTCCAATCCAACTCCAATCCAACTCCAATCCAACTCCAATCCAACTCCAATCCAACTCCAATCCAACTCATTAGGTTGAGGTTAGGTTGAGGTTAGGTTGAGGTTAGGTTGGGGTTAGGTTTAGGTTAGGTTTATACATAATAAAATGAACTTTAGGTGGGAATTGGAAAATCTAAAAAAGAAGTTTGAATATATGATTAAATGGAATTTAATGATTCATAGATACATTGAGAGATTTTGCAAAATACAATTTGGATGTGTCTTAAATAACTTTTTCTTTGGTTCCCTTCTGTTCGCTTCCTTCAAAACTGCTGAAAGTATTATGATGAAAAACTCCTGCAAAATAACTAACTAAACTTAACCTAACCTAACCATTTTAAAACCCTTCAGATTGAAATAAAAGTGGCATTTTATTACTCTGCAAAAGACACCCTTTAAAAATATATACCTTTCAATGAATTAGGTTTAAGGGTCAAAATAACATAATATTGGGCATTATTTTTTTAAGCATTTTTACACTCGCTGCCGGATATTGCGCGCAGTCACTATGAACGCCTCCGTCGTGCAAGAATCATTCTCTTAACGACATTCGAATCATTAAGTTCCATGTTCTGCTGAAGCCCACATCGACAGAAATCCTATAGGGTTCTATAGGGAACCCTATAGGTTCTATAGGGGGATCTATAGGTTCCAAAGGGGACTCTATAGGTTCTATAGGGAACTCTATAGGTTCTAAAGGGAACTCTATAGGTCCCAAACTGAACTCTATAGGGCATATAGGATCCTATAGGATTCCTTCAGGTTCCTATAGGATTCCTATAGGATTCCTATATATTACTAAAGGAATATATAGGAACCCTATAAGACATTTTCGTAAGGGATGGTTTATGAAATATGCGACACGTGCGATTCATTTTGGGAGAGGTGCGGCATATATTGCCGCCGGCGCTACCATAATTTAACGATAAACTAACAATCATTAATTGCAACTGGTGCATTTAAAGACGAATTATTAGCTCAAATGTAAAACTTTTGAGGGAGAAATATTTTTTCGCCAGTAAGATTGGTTCAATCGGAAAGTTCTGGCTGTTTCGAGAACAATCCATGCAACCGAGTTTTTTTTAAGCAAAAATGTTTCTTTCAACGAAGTAATCACCATCACAGTCAATCACCTTCTGCCAATGATCAGGCAGACTCCTGATTCCATCCCTGTAGAAATGAGCTGACTGAATCGAAAAAATCAGTCAGCCAGTTTTCGACCTCGGCTTCATCGTTGAACATTTTCTGGCGAATATGGTTGTCCAGAGCTCGGAAGAGATGGTAGTCGTTTGGCGCCAAATCTGGGCTATACGGAGGGTGAGGCAGAACCTCCCAGCCCTGATCCAGCAGTTTCTGCCTTGTGATCTTCGCGACGTGCGGCCTTGCGTTCGTGCAGGAATCGAACATGACGGTGCCCTGGCCTCACCGTGCGGAGTTTTGTCGGCGAGCTTCTGCAGCCGATCGCAATAGTAGGCGGCGGTTATGCTGATATTGGGAGGGAGTAGCTCGAAGTCGATCACGCCTTCCACGTCCCACCAAATGCACAACATGACTTTTCGGGGGTGCAGGTCACCTTTGGGCTTAGCACTGGCTGAGCATCAGCATCGACCCACTGGCGCCTGCGTCGGTAGTTGACGTACAGCATCCACTTTTTGTCTCCAGTGACTACGGAATCCAGCCAGTCGTTTGTGCGCTCGTACGACAGCAGCGAAGTGCACACCTCAGCACGGCGTTCGCGGTCGCGATTGCTCAGATCGTGGGGTATCCACTGACCCAACTTTTTCTTCTTGTCGATTGCAGCCAGGTGCGTCACGATTGTGGACTGGGATCAGCAAAGTGCTGTCGCTAAGTCGCGGGTACTTTTCCTCGGATAGGCTTCCACTATGTGCTGCAACTGCTCGTCGTCTATTTCAGATGGGCGGCCTGACCTGGGCTCATCCTCGAGGCTGTAATTTCCAGACCGGAAACGATCGTCGCGCTGCCCTATCGTAAACTGCACCTTGGCCAAACGCAACGCAGATGCGGCGACTCGATTCGGCTGCTGTGACGCCAGATAGGAAGTCGTAAAGAAGGGCGGTATTGGGCCCAACTTCGGTCTTGGGCGGTCTTGTTTAAGTTGATTTTTGAAGTCATGGTTATGGGCTTTGAAAGACTAAGCAACTGCTGCGTAATCACGCCCACACACCCTTTATATACTGCTACTGTGGAAGGTACGAGGAAACTCCAGAAATGTATTTTCTGGAAAACGGCCAAAACTTTCCGGTCGAGCCAATACATGCTCCTCTATTGGGTTCTAAACAGGCACAAATTAAACACGAATTGAATATTGCACGCGATTTGGACGAGCACGTTTCTTTTGAGAGATTCCCAGTTTCATTTTTAGAGGGAGGGATTAATGACTAACCTTGAAATTTCTGTTCGAAGTCTTTAGTGAGAAGTCCCCCTGCAAGATTCACCACCAAAACATCCACATCAGCGTCCTTCTTCGCGAGTCGTCGTGCTCTCTCTTTTAAGACTACAGTTTTTCCTGTCCCTGATCCTCCTACTATGAGGAGGAGCCACGATTCCTCTTCTACGCAACTCTTCTGATCAGGAGTCAAAAGGAGCAATGGCTGCTCATCTATTCTTGCCATTTGCTCATCTATTCTTGCAAAAAATTGCAGTTGGGTCCGTGGCAATGGAACCGAGGAAGATGCACAAATATAGAGTGAAAGAATGTCTGAAAACAAATTCTCCTGGGTTCCAGAAGTTGAGGCAGGCATTTTGTCTATGCCATTATTTTTGAGAAATCCTTGGAGTGCAGCCGTATTGTAGAGATCATCTTTTGTCAAGATCTTCCGGGAACATGATTCACACTTGAGGGATTCCAACAGAGTTGCTCTACTGCTTAATGGGAAGGATGGAAAGGCAATTACTTCAGCAGTATGATTAAGAAAGGGTCCGCACATTGCTTGGAACGCATTGCGGTCTTTTTTGCATTTCGTGATCGCGTCATCAATGCTATTTATTAAAGCGTACGAAGATGGATCAATTTGGAAAAATAAATTGTAAACAGCGTTTCCACTGGGGTAAGACAAGAAAGAGCTATGTGAACATTCTCCGAGGTAATGTCGGCTGACATTTAATTCCTTTTGTTTTTCCTTTGTCAGCTTGGACAGGTTTGATTTGTTATAATCGAATGTCTCACAGAATTTGTAATCATAAAGCAACAATGATGGAGCCCCACCACACATTCTTTTCACGCGATCGAAAACTGCCGACTTGGCCATATAATGTTCCGGGAGGGGCACATCGTCTTTCTGTTGCTGAACCTTTGCTTTTGAAACCAATTCTTCCAGGTCATCGTCATCAAGCAGGAAACCAGCAGGGAAAGAGTAGTGACGTGTTCCTGCCTCAGGGTAGAACTGCTTCAGAAATTCATTGCTGGCTTCTCTGAAAGGCTTTATTTTCTCACTCCCCATGTATACCTGTGGAAAGCATGAGAAATATAATGCATTCTAACTGAATGACGGGCAATGTTCCTGGAATAAAAATGATTTCGGTCATTTATTTAAAGGCGAATCTCATCAAATCGATCATACCGAGCTTTCTGAAATCGTCCTTAATATCAGATTTATACCCTATCAAATCAAATATTACGATGTTGCCTCGATTTTTGGATAGGGTAACTTGGGGGAATATGGCCATTGGGGTAATATGGCCCTTCACAAGGAATCCCCTTTTAGATTGAATAATTAGTTTGGGCGATTTTAAAAAATAGTTCTATCGAAGAGGACATATTTAGACCTGTTCATTGATCCAGTTTTCACAGGAATTCGGGATACATCGACATCTTGAAAGTCATATGCATGCGATTCTTTGACTCATGACCCTGAAAATAATGTGAGCCTTGAGCAACATAAGCGTATATTTCCTAATAGCAGCATGGATACGGAAACCATTACTTTTAAGTTCATCTATGGTCCCTCCAGAATGCTTGTGCAAAGTGCTAGTCCCTTCACTTGCGGTTCGTAGGCAATGTTGTTAATTTTCTAAAGTGAGTCAATATGGGGGAATTTGGCCATCTCGATTTGGGGTAATATGGACACATTCTTCATTTCATGTTAGCACCGCACTGTCCTATTGATAGTGTCGGCATCCTTTCGTGTGGGATCTCAGGCTACAAAAGTTCATCCAATGCACTTCCTTTGGATATATGGATAGACGTACTGGATATCTGGACGAAATATGCCGTACATGAGTAGGCCGTGCATGAGGATATGCTCATGCATCTCCTTCTGCATCGCTGACATTCTCCAGAAATTTTTGTTGCACGAAACTTGAATGCAAGTAAATATCCCTCGTGCAAATAGGGCATTCTGTGATTTTTTTGGCACTATTTATCCATACATGCAAAAACTACGCAACATTTTTCCTGCAATGTAAGACCTCTTATTTTACTCTCGTAGCGCATGGTCACTTTAATGTATGCTTGATCACTCCGATTACACACACACAGTCTCTATATATTGTCTCCCAATCACGTGCAATGTTACTCAAAAGCAAAAGTGTTGCAATCCTGCTTTCCGTATCGTAAAATGGTAGTTTTCAGTTTGAGTTTTCGTGAGCTCTGCCTTAGGCAAGTCTTTACATCCTGCATTCACATCATGTCAGGTTTAACAGTTACTCTCCTTCCTTTCGACAGCGCTGGCAGTATTAGACACCACATGCTAACGTATGTGGTCTATGACACGACATTCAATTTATGTATATGAAATTCAACAGCACTAGTTTGAGTAAGAGAAGTCAACTAATTGTTTTCCCGTAGATACTAATATCAGGCATGGATAATGTTCTCGTGGCAAACTCCGTGGCATGATACCAGAAGGGAAAAGCAGTAGCAGAACAAAACAGTAAACGGCGTATGGCATGTACTTTGAATAACGGGACTTAAAACGTGCTGATACTTGGAAGCAAGGAGCTGGAACTCGTGGAAGAGGTTATCTTCTGGTAATCGTCGACTAGATGTAGGGTAAAATACCCAGTGATGAACCGGCTCCAAGTGGTGGACCAGAGTACATTCACATTCTAACAGCTAAGCTTTCATAGCATGCATACCCCTGTAGTGACAGACTAGCAACATGTAAGCATATACTTTACACATTCCGTGCTGTTCATGATACAAATTCCTAATTTTTCTTTAATTTTCCTGCGCCATGGCCAATCACTGAGTAAAGAACGATTTGGAGCAATCCGGAGATATCTCATCTGGACCTGACTAAATTAACATGATGGCGGCTAGCTCGGATGTCATGCTTTCTAATGGGACTTTCTTCTCGGAACGAGTCGAGCCGGTTCGAGGAACTCTGGATAGGCCCAATGTTCCCCGACCGCACCGAAATGGTTCATGAAACTCGAAAAATACCTACACGTTACTCGTTCTCTGCTTAATGGGCCATGATAAATTAAATAGGCCTGCGATTGGCCTAACGTTACACGTCCTCCAAGACAAGGGATTAATCATTATACATCTAATTGGTCTGTAGGTCGAGGATTGCGTTTCTTTTGAATGAGAAAGGTAGGCCTAGTCCTAGCGCTAGTGAGTTTCGTAGAGAAGGGGAGAAGGTCGAGGGAGAAGGTGAAGGTGAGGGTGAGGTTAACGGTTGAAAATAGGTAAAACCGTTGAAAATTGGTTTTCACATTACCACATTGCTACTTAGTCGGCCCTTAGGGAAGGCAAACCCACTGGTGTGCTCATGAAATAAATTAGCAGAAGAGCAACTCTGGAAATTGCATGGCGATAGCTAAATACAATCAACGCATCCTACACTGTGCAACTCGTGTGGAAGAGCTCTTGAGCGCACGAACGCCCTGCGACTCCGGATCAACTTCAGAATCTCGAGCCTAACTTGGTTCGTACACTCGATGGTGCACCAGTAACTATGAACAATGACCTCCATCCGGTTCCTGAGATGGACTCCCCGCACCCGACTGGGTCAGTCGAACGACTGCGCTCGCCAAATCGCCCAGGCCCATAGGTAGATCCAAGGACGAGGGAGTTGGAGGGAAAAAGGGGACTGATGAGGCTACGACAGCATGAAGGTGTGAGATTCTCCTTCGTCTGTTTTAGTACGTTGAATGGAGCACACTCGAGGAGGATTCGCACCTTTTTACAGAAGTCGTCAATAGATGAGGCCCCCATCAATATTTCAATAATAATCAATAATAAATCATTTTCATCAATAATTTTTAAAATCAATAGTTTTTATAATCAATGATTTTTTGTACCAATAATTTTTATAATCAATAATTTTATGTGGTGACACAATTTTGCCAGTAGTTCATCCAATTGCTGATCGGTATTGCTTCACTCAGTTGGCTTTTTTTTTGCACTAGAGTGATGAAGACAAAACTCAAGAAGATTCTGAATTGCTGTTTTCCAAATGGAACCAGAATATGTCTCAAGTTCTTTCAACTGACTTACTAGCATTGAATTCTGAGCGTGTGAGAGATGTGGTGTCTCATCTATCGCACAGGAGATTCGCGTTCGAATTCCTAGTCGAAAAAAAACTCTCATATTCAGTGAGAGAAAGATGGAACTCTTCATGTTGAAACAATTTAGCACCTGATGACGATTGCATGGGACTAAACCTTCCTAATCTTAGGAAATTGCCTTATAGGATTCCAATATATGTATTCCTTTAGGAATATTTTTGGATCCTATAGGTTCCTGTAGACCCCATAGAGTTCAGTTTGGGACCTATATGGTTCCCTATAGTACCTATATGGAACCGTATAGGCCTATAGGGTTCCGTTTGAAGTTCTCCTCTAGGCCACTAGATGTAGGTAAGAGTTTCTCGCATTTCTCAAAGGACACAAAAGTGCACTCCCCTTACCCATGGAATCATCTCTCATAATGAACATGTTTCAATAAGGATTTGAAAGTTCAAATAAGCAATTTACAGTGTTACTACCATAATTGCCTTGAAGAAGCACGCATTGCAAACCATATGCCCACCAAGAAGGCTTTTTGATACACCATGGCAAATAATTGCATGGAATTGTCGTCCTATGAACCCAATAACGTGGTAATATCTTCTCTTGTCCTTCCAGCAGTGATAATTCCATAGAGAAGTTACTCCCTGTTTAAAGACAAAAAATCAGTACTTGGAATTTAAAGCATCAGGCTCAAATTATACCCAAAAAATGCATCATGAAATGCATATTTTTTCAAATATCAGTTATACTCATGATTGGCGCCATATCGAGATAAAGCCAGTGCACATGAGGGTGTACTTTTTTTTCGAAAGGATTATTTCATCCCAGGGTTAAACGTTTTCGATTTTGCATGGTTATGTAATCATGGCTCATTTCGTATTACGTCTTTGCAATGACCATGATACAGGCCAATAAGTTCATTACGTCACCACAGGATGGGTTTCTGTCCATTTGGCCTTTTTAACTTCCTCGGAGCAGGCATGTGCATGGTGTATCTGACATGATGGTAGTTGAGCCAAATGGCCAGCATCCCAACCTGTGGAGGACGGACATGCGCATTAGGACGTCCGTAGGAAGGTTTCGAGTCAAATGGCAGGAAACGTTTCTTGTGAGAAATACAATGCGCTTGCCTATGTACAGGATGGGAGGGTGGCCATTTGGCCCAAAACCCATCCAGCCATGGGGGCGAACGGAGTAAAATATATCGATTCCCATGTCCGGGAAATTCACCCAATTCAAAGTAAAAACATCACTGTCGAGTCAGTTTATTCTCATACAGGTATTTATTGGAAACACCATCTAGAAAAAATCAGATACATGAAAAGACATGGATAAGATATCAATCAATGCGAAACCATGAATTCTGATGTTACACAATGACATCTAGACACATAATAAAATGGGGGCACCGAGTTCAATCCCACACTAAACTTTGGCTCACTCGAAGGCCAATGGGATATCATTTGCTTCAGTTTTTAAAATCAACGGTTGAAGGTCACAACTGATCCTCGTTCTCTCTGCCTCCATGTGACTCCCAATCTCCTACGTCCTAAAGAGAAGAAAGTCATGAAAAATGCGTTCCATGTGAGCTGCAGAAAGGAGTTTCATCGCGTATCTCTTTTGCAATGATTGTAATATATATATTGATTTTGCGTCACATCATTCCACAGGAATGATAGAACCATGAAAAAAATTGCTTTAAATGTCGCTCACCCATCCTTCACTTCAATGTTAGTTTTTAGAAAACAAAGCATAACAACGTGCCTTTCTTCTTTAACGAGTATTTTGCGACAACTGATTTCTTTCTCATACTTTTACTTGATGATATAATGACCTTAGATAACCTCATGTGAACCAGCAATATGAACTTCGAAGGCATTCGGATTTCATGAAGGAAAATAAATCGGATGCACTCACGTCATTCACCCCTGTAAAATGGCAACACGGTTGGAAGACTTATTCCATTGATACTTCAAAGCTCATCAGTCTCCTTGAAGTAGTGTTTCTGGCTCATTGCCGTTCCATACCTGTGAACAAAAAATAAAATACTTATAACCCCTCCCTGTATGAGACTTAAGGGAAAGAATCATACAATTTGACACTGACCCTTTTGAAGGCATTGCCATGAAATCTATAGTGCCTTGACCCAACTCGAATTTTCCTCTGATAGCCCCCTTTTCAATGTCACCTTGACGAAGGGAAAAAGTGATAGATAGATATCAATAGATAGCATAAATTTCAGTGTTAACGAGAAAAGGAAATTGAGGAAGTACTTTCCTTGCCATGGACAGCAATGCCGAATCCTGTACTTGCGTCGCAGCAGCAAAAAAAATCGGGGACAAATAAAAAAATGACTATTTTCAGACTTAATGACAAATTAAAAGCCACAATCTCAGTAGAAATATTTCAAACTCATCTTGTTATAGAGAGTAACTCCATGAGAGACTCTGGAAGCCGGGCACTCGGGTTTACTGACACTCTGCTGGAATATCTGGAGACATTTCGAGATCGAAATTCTCCCATGTCTTGTCTCCCATGTCTATGTCCCTTCAAAATCAGGAGAGAAATGTGTCATTATCGATGTACTGTTTTCCTATAAAAAGAAAATAGATTGAAAAGAAAAACCCACTCAGTTTGCGTTTCCAATTCAATGCCAGGAAGAAGCTCAATGGATGTCTCTGTGTCTCCGCTACTCCCCTGGGACTCAAACTTCAAATCAACAAGGGTGACCAGCTTCATCTGAGGAGGAAGTTCTCCTTTTCCTGCGAGAAATCGATAAGTCTCCCAATTTGTTCATTACGTCCGGCAGTACATGAGCAGCCTACAAACACATAAAATCATTCATCTCACACATTCGACTCACTCAAGTCTCGGATGTTCGACAGGAGCCAGCAGTTGGGCTTTTGAAAAGATTCCAGAAACTCCTTCCTCGTGAGCACAGATGTTGGAAGAGCAATCCTGTGCCTAGCTCCAATCACCACATAGGTGTGCTGGTGCTTGAAAAGTTCTCCTGGAATCGGGAAAATTGAAGCTATAAACCGAGACTTAGGTTTTTCCAGGTATGAATTCAATTACTCACCTTCACATTCCGTCTTATGCAAAATGGCGACATCGGTTTTCAGTTCCTGTCTTCTGAGGGAGTCCCGGATCTCTGCAGCGTGTTTGATATCATCAACACAGAAGGCGGTGGGGATATTCTTTTCTGCTTCACAACGACCTTGATGCGCATGGAGCCCCAGGAGATATTTCTCAACATCTCCGGCATCCTAAAATCGGGACACAAGAAAATAGATGTAAAGAGTCACCAACACATTAGCAAGAAGACGAAACACGATATCTCACATCGATTGAAAAGACCGCAGCATGGAGAGGGTGTATAAATGCGCCTTTTGGAATTTCCATGTGGTTTCCTAAAATGGTATGAACATCAAGACCTGTTTCTGGAAACTTTTCCACCCTCTGAATTGCTTCCCCCGAAATGCATAGCTCCACGTAGCTCTTCCACTCGTCTGCGGTCTCGTGCTTCTTCTTTATGCTCATGAATGGTTTGAGTGACTCATCAGTCACTTGCTGCGAGAACCTCTGAAAAACTTCCTCTTCCTCCACTCCAGCAATCCTGTATAGATAGAGAATCATGGCATTTGCATCTATGTGACAGTGGCACGCCATTAATTGTTTCGGGGTATTGGGAGATTCAAAGCTTTTTTTCTTTTTAGGTTCTTTTTAGGCAAATCTTTTTAGGTATGGATACGGGAAAGGGAATTTCTCTTTTGAGAAAGGAAATTCAAATTGGCAATTGCAATACCTAGCGAAGGATCTGATCAGGGTCTTCTTCTGAATCAATTCACTTAGCTTGTCCCCAAACTTCTTTATGTCTCTCTCTTGCTTCAGGATTCTCAGGTTCTCCTGTAAAAATCAAAGAATAAACTCAAATGGTGCGTCACCTGGTTTCATTGTAATCAGGGACTGGCAAGAAGAGAGGTCAATATAATCCATCAATAATGACAATTAGTATCAGAAATGGGCCACATGGGAGGTCTAAAGAGAGAAGATCTAAAATGGGGTACATTTTAGATTTTCTGCACCAATGTTCCAAATGTTCTTTCTTTTAATATATATTAATCACAGGATCAAAACATTGCGAATTCTGTTAAATGCAAAGGATTTTACTTTGACTTGTCAATGACAAAATTTGTTGACTGCTATCTGTCTTCACAGGAAGCAGAAGTTGATTTCCCTTATTTGTTTTCCACTTATAGTATCTCAGTTGCTTCAGTCTGGAATTTATTTTCACC